>CM020183.1:38204354-38296734 GCA_009805545.1 Oryza longistaminata
CCGCGGCCGGCGACGAGGACGACGCGGGAGCGGTTGTACGTCCCGACGAGTGACCTCGCCTCGTCCTCCACCACGGCGCGGCTCGCGGCGGACAGCTCGCGGCGCGCGGCAGCGGGCGGGGCGAGGGGCGCGGAGGTCGGGGGCGGCGGCGTGGGCGTGGCGAGGCACGCGGTGACACGTGACGGGCGGAGGCGCGCGCCGCCGATGCCGAGGGCGGCGGCGGCGGGCGGGTTGAGGGCGAGGAAGGATTGGAGCGAGTTCATGGCGGGCGAGGAGAGGAGGATTTGGGTGGAATCGGGCTTGGGGGGATTTGGGAATTGGAGGGATTAAATACGTAATTGGGATTGGGATTGGGATTGGGGGTTAGGTGTTGAAGCGGAAGATCGGCTGGCTGCTCCTCGTGATTGTTTGTGTGGAGGCGGCTTATGGCCTATATCACGCTTTGGATCAATCAAAAGGTGTTAGGGCACCGTGAATAGTTATCTATAGGCTCTCTGTAAGGGCAAGTACTATAATAGATGTGGTTGCTACCTCTAAATTTATTTATGGCATTCACCAATAAATTAAGATGCAAGATATACAATAAGTCACTCTCTCTTTTGACCATCCGTATTATTTGAAAAGTTTATGAAAAAAAATTAGTGACACATAAATTATGTTTTTCATGTTTTATCATCTACTAATAACAATAAAAATACTACATAAAAAATTTTTAAATAAGACAAACGGTTAAAAATTGGATATGAATAGTGTAAAACTGCATTTATTTTATGACAGGGGGAGTAGCGGTTAGTGTTGCCGTGTGTACTCTTGTTTTTAAGATGCCGTGGATGATACAGACACTACTGATAGTATGTTTCGATGGAGAAATTATGTGCTTTTCATTATCCTTTTTGTCTTTTTTTTTCTTTTTGCGGGGATTATCCTTTTTTTTTTGTCTTTAATGCCTACTAGCTAGTTGCATTGGTATCTTTCTTTACACGCACTTGTTTTTGGAAGCGTATTTCTTTCCAGTAAAACACTACGATAAGATTAAGCACATCTTGGCCGTTTTGCTTGCATGGGAGATGCACAACACACATGTTCCACTTGCTTGTGGGTCCCACATGTAAGTGAGAGGGAGTAGGTGCGAGTAAGGGAAATGTTCCAAACCAAGGTTGGTGGTGGGTGGTGGCGTGCGTGCTTTCAGGACAGTAAGACGGGCTTGGTCAGAAGAGAGCATGCACGCCTCACACGTTTGTTTTTTGCTTATACATTAACAATGCACAAACTTGATCATGTTCTTGAGACGACGACGACGACGACGACGAAATTTCGTTTATGCAACATCATTCACCAGCTTCTTGATGAAAAATAAATAAAAGATGGGCATAGGCACAGGGAATAATAAGAAGAGCCATCTTATCTTGGAAAACCATGCAGTAATATCTGATTACTTGTCATATAACAAAATGACAGGGTGAGTACCTATCAGGATAGCATATATAGATTGGTAGAAAGGTCCAAAAGGAAGGGGGCAGGAAACAACCAGTCAAGTCATATAAGTACCGAATAAAAAGGCACTTTCATGGAGACCACCAAATACACCAGCCATTACATCTGCAAGATATTTCTTTTAGCTGGATGAACTCACTCCACGTGCTTGTCAAATACTTATTCCAACATTTTCTGGAACAATACATATATATAGTTTCCATCATGCACCAGATGGGCTTATTTTTCATACAAAAATCATCAGGAACAAAAGAGGGTCTGGTACAAACAGTGGTTTGTCCCATCTCCCTGTTGACGAGGGAAATCGGAAGTTGTAAAAGGCCCCAACAAAGACAGCACCTACAAAGGCTTCCGACCTCAAATGTTCCAGGAGGCAGAAACAATTGAGTCCGTGAAGCTGAATTGCTGCACGGCGGTTATTTTTCCCTCTTCAGGCTCAAGAAAAAAACGGACGGCGGAACATTAGCTGCCGAGGCATGGAATAGAATGGACATGAGGTTTTTTCTGTATGGGGGGAGTACATCTACAGACTGTCCAGTTTTGCTGTGTAAGAGGTTTCTCAGCATCAGTATAACAACTCCTGGAAGACAGGATCAACGCTGCGTTGCCACTTCGTCTCGTACAAATTGAGCAGCCTCTCAGCTGGGGTCACTCCTGCAACAAAGTAGGCTACGAATTATTGTCTGAAAACAGAGTTAAACTCTTCATTTTTATTATCTAGAGCGCAGCAAAACCATGAAAATGTTTATATCATCATCAATGAAAAGAGATGCTGGAATGTTGAAATCTTCACCTGAACTGATCACTGCATCAACCTCTCTTAAGAAACCAACCTCCTTGTACCCTCTTCTTTCTAATCCATTCTGGCATAACAAAAAAAGATGCATTACTATAATCTGCATGCACTCCATGTTATAAAAGAATGTACATTCAAGAAAGTTACTAACCTTAGACAACTGCAGAATTTCTTCGGCTAGATCTCTTACATATCCATCCCGGAAGGGTGTCTTCAAACCGGTTACAGGTACCTAATCAAATTAAATACAGTAAGGCCGAGGTGGCTCTAGTAGCATGTTGTAACTTCTGAACCTGGGTTACTTTGCTAATTTACAAATTATTCTGACAAAAAGGATTATATAATTCTGTTAAACTGGTGTGATTGTAAGGCAAAACAAAAGTTTATTTATGGATCAACAGCATATTATATAACTTGGCAGGGACAGAGAGCACAAATAACTCAAGATACCTTTCGCCTTAGCATTTCTCTTTCCTCATTTGTCCAATCAGAGGTCATGTCCGAAATACTTTGCAGTGATTCCTCATCATACAACAGCCCAACCTGTATACAAGTACCAATTCCAAAACTGATTCAAAATTCTTCCTATACAACATGGAAGATATAAATTACTACAGTACCCATGTCCAAACTCCTTGCGTTTACTTCTACTTGACACCAATGACCACACTGCAAACTGTACAGAAATACAAAAGAAGTGCAAAGGAGTAAGCTAACAAACCCAAAATGCTGGCAAAGCACACAATCTCCTCCATGGGCCACCATCAGCACCTCTCATCTCTAGATATCGCTTCAGCCTAACCTGCAAGCCAAATACAAAAGAACAAATAGTTATTACATTAAGCTTACAGTGTCAACATGCCATGATGATCGTGCTATACAAATTGAAGGGCAAACCTCAGGAAATATTGTTGTTAGATGGTTCTCCCAGTCATTCAAAGTAGGCAGCTCCCCCAGAGCTTGTGGGAGTTTTCCTGCCATAAAATCCTGAAAAACAAATATAAATCCATTTAGTCTAGTTAATAACCAAGTTCTGTATTCTATAGCCAAAGCTCTACTGCATATAACAGCACAAGCACTAAGGTAACAGAAACAGGAAGAGACCCGAAATGACATTCCAGTACAGTCAATGTACTTCTTATTACGATAGACAAAATACATCGGGACATCTAATGCGTAGTCCACATATCGCTCAAATCTGCATCAAAGAAACGAACTATAATCAGAATTTCAGTTACATGGAAACCTTCATTTCATGTATAAAATATCTTTGGCCAAAATGAGGTTTTTAATCACATTGCCAGTGTTCTGGGTGGGGGAAGAGGGTCGAATGGTATGAATTATAGATAGTTAGATACTAACCCAAATGAGTCATCGAACACAAAAGGAAGCATCCCTGAGCGGTTGTTGTCAGTATCAGTCCAAATATGGCTGCAGATCATGAATGATGTTGTTGGCAACTTCATACAACAAAACAATGTACTTTTAAAAGCAATAAAGCAATCACCTTCTTAAGCTAAGATACCCATTTGGTTTTCCTTCTTTGAAGGGAGAATTAGCAAATATTGCTGTTGCAATCTGTTAAATGGCAACGATCCATTAAATGAATAAACCAGGTTCATGTGAGAGGGGTAAAGTAAATGATCAGGGAAGATTACAAAAGTACCCACAGGCTGTAATGCAAGACCAGCACGGAATTTCCTTATCATATCTTGCTCTGAACTGAAGTCAAGATTAACCTTCATGACTCAAGTAAAGTTGTTTAGAGAAGTAACAATAAGTTTGCAAGTTTCTTTAAGATGGAATTCCAAAATTAGTACATGAACATATAATTACACTCACCTGAACAGTGCATGTTCGGAACATCATATCAAGCCCAAGAGAGCCAACTTTAGGCATGTAATTCCTCATAATTTCGTACCTTCCCTATAAAGAAACAAACTGAAGCATTAAAATTTATAGGAACCCTTCTCGTAAGTTAAGTTAAATATGTAGGCAACACTGAATTCATAGAAAAGCTTTTACAATGTCTAAGGCCAGAACTACCTTGGGCATTATTGGTATGTCACTCAGTGCCCACTTTGGCTGAAAACCAATTCCGAGAAATCCAATCCCCATTTCCTCTCCAACTGCTTTGACCTACAAGAACAGATGTTTCGGATTGGATCAACTGCTGGCAAAAAAACTTTCGGACTGAAGATATATATGGCATGGCAATGCACAAATCATAAGTGAAAATCACATAAAGCAAGAAGTTAATACAGGGATGCACTGCACATTACCTGGTAAAGATGTGAATTAACCTCAGCACAAGTTTGATGTAATGTTTCAAGAGGAGCACCACTAAGTTCAAACTGACCGCCAGGTTCTAGTGAAATGCTTTGTTTTCCCTGCAACCATATACAAGTACCTCGAATTAAGGTAAAAACTAAAATTGTCAGAACAAACTGTAATGTTTTTGTTTGTTTTTCCATTAGAAATAATTACGGCACTCTAGTGAAACACATGGAAATTTTCTCCACATTAATTGTTGGTCTAAGTCATGTAAGGTGGTCTTATAGGGGAAATAACAACAGCATAATACCTGCTTGAGACCGATAACATTATTTTCTTCAACTATCTTGTCCCAATCAAATCTCTCAGCAAGTCCATTCAGGATGTCACGGATCTGATCGTACTTTATAGGACGCAATGTATCAACTTCAAAACCGAACTTCTCATGTTCTGTGCCAATTCTGTGAAATCAGAAATTTATTTATGGCATAATCAAAATAACAAACTGGAATACTCCATATCAAACAAAGCGGGAGTAAATTGAACAAACAAGATGACATTGCCAATGCCACAAAAACTGAATGCAGGCACCAGCAGCACTTTCATGCCCAACGAATGGTGCTAGCAGATCAGGTAGAAATAACAATCACAGCTAAAATTACCAATAAAAAAATGATCAAACAGTTGCATTAACAATGCATAAGGCTAAACAGTTTGTCTATCCAACATTAGAGTACTAGAGCCATATAAACCAGTTCATCAGTCATCAATAGAAAGCCCGAAATCAATCGATTTATAACTAAAACTGCAATTGCGTAGCTAAAGCAGCGAGTTAGGCTATGCCAATAGGAAATTCTCCAATTCCACATTTCCATCGAACCCAATATAATAATGATGTCTCCATGCGAACCATTCTACCAACCACTAGTTTTTTTAGAGGAAAAAACTACCTACCACTACCACTAGTGAAGCAGTGACAAGCTATCCAATTCCGCCAAAGAAAAAAAAACAAACACAAGGGAATCTCCTCTCCTCACCTCCAGTTCTCCTTGGGCTTGCACCCGGAGACGAGGTAGGCCACGAGGTCCTCCTTGGTGAGCGGCTCCGTCATCTGCACCGCCTCCTCCGTCGGTGGGCTCGCCGCCACGGCCCCACCTCGCCCCCTCCCCGCCGTCGGGACCGCGACCACCGGCCGCCCCCTCCTCCTCCTCCTCCCCGCCGCACCCCCGTCCGGCGCCACCCGCGCCACCGCGAGCCGCGACGCCACCGCCATCAAATCCGTACACCTAAGAAAAACCTTGAGAATCACAAAAAAAAAGTAAAAAATCAGCGGGAAATTGACGCGACAATACGTGGGCTCGGCTCACGAGGCCGCGGAATCGGGCTCACTCACCTCACCTCCCCGCCGGCGAGAGAGGCGCGGCGACGGCGGCGGCGGCGGCGAGTGCGAGACAGCGAGAGGCGAGCGAGAAGATGATAGAGAGGGGGGAGGCGAGGCGGCGAGGTTATAAAAGCGGTGGGGTGGGGCCCAGACGTCAGTGGCTGGATGACGCCACGTCAGCTGGGCTCTCCCCCTTGAAGTGCGCGCTGCTTTTGCTGCTGCTGTTGATGATGCATCAGGGAGGGGGGCTGCTAATTCGGTGTGATTAGTACATACTACAGTAGTTTAATTAGAATTTTGAGGGCTTTAATGATTGTGATTTTTGTTACTATAAGTGAATCTTCTCCGATGATGACGTATGAGGTGACCACATGTTACATATGGGAACGGATCATATGATCTTTTGCGAGGAAGAGATTGTAGTTAAAATAAACTTTATTAAATTTTGATAATTTAATAATATTATTAAATTTTGGTAGGATTTGTATTTATCAGAGTTCGGAAAAAACTAAATAGATATACATATTTGACAACTTCATAAAAACAGTATGATTTGAAATGGCATCAATCTAAGCAACACCGAAAATTCAGAGGGCGAACATATTTGTGCCACTGTAGCAAACAGTGAATTTGTAGTAGCGATTTCATGTTTGTTCCGGAAATTTTTCTGTAGCAATTTTATCGTTTTATTGGGTCCTGTAGTACATCAATCTTGTCCATCCATTGCAAATCAAATGGCTCTAAACCTCCTAAAGTAATACTAGTACTATACCACATTGTGTGTGTTTTTTTAGAACATATACCACATTGTGTTGCTCTAGCTTTTAACCCTCAAAGAGAGTTTTTTTTTCATCGTAATCTATTTTGAAGCTTTGGTTTTAACTGCCTTGTACGATCAGAGTCTTTGCTATTTTCCCTGACATTTGAAGTGAAAAAAGAGTGTAAACATTTTGGTGATGTAGGGTATGAAAGTGCTTATGATGATTCTGTGTTTTCTCAAGTGGTGAAATGGATCTTCTCTGCCTCTGATGATGATGTATGAGCTGAGCTGAGCACATGCGTTGATGCAGAAGTAGTACTAAAATGGATCTCGCACACTTTCTCTCTTTCCGTATAGCCAAGCTGTGCTGCAAAGATCACTGATCAGAGTGAACCTGGTACATTTTCACGGGCAGGTTCATTCTGTAGGACTGTCTGCTTGGCTTGACCGGTGCAATCCAGTGATCAGCAGTACTGTACTCCACTATAGTAATCAGAGCATGTGCGCCAGCTTTTCTCCCTTCTGTTGTTACTCTAATACATTTGGGATTAACTAATTATGGTCACTAATCAGCTATTGACAGTAGCAATTGGCCGGCTTGGCCAAATATGCAAGTGAGTTGGACTGTTACTTTGCCTTCTTTTTCACAAAGGAAAATGTTACTGTCAAATATATTTGGTAAGATAAATGATTAAAAGTTACAGACAAAAACTCAAAGCAACGAGTATTTTCGGATGGAGGCAGTACATCGTATGCGTTCTCTTTTTTTTTTTAACCGGCTCTGGCAATGAGACCACTATGTTCTTTTTGCTATGTCAAAACACCTAATTTAAATCATATTAGTTTTGAATCCTCATCTTTTTGTTATAGTAAATCAAAAACTGTAGGAGTCTCCTGTGATTTTTGTCCACAGTTTTTGTCAGAGATAGAGGTAGAGACGGAACTCTTTCACTTCGTGTCATGATTCCTACGCGACAGCGAGACCGTATCAGATGCTCCCACAACATTACGCAATAGAGTCCTGCAGGTCTTGACTCTCGAGATTTGGAATTTTCTTTTAACTACCTAGTTGATAGAAAATCTATTCAAAAACTTTCAAATATATAATAGTGTAATTTGGTAATTTATGTATAATTATGATAATTTTTTTTAAACAATTAACGTTGTACGGTAGTGGAGACATGCGCGAGCGCCTGGCGCGCGCCAAATAATCTTTTTCGCTAACCGGTTGAAAAATCACAATTTTATATAGTAAGAATTTAGCAATTATATTTTTTCGTAAGATGTTCATATCAATCCTCACATCGTTTTTCTAGGCAAATAAGCCATAGAAAAATGTACAAAGCAATGAAAAATAATTTAAAAGTAAAATTTTTGTACTTGTGTTCTTCGTAATTTAAAAGCTAATGCTAAAATATAAATTATGATAACAAAAATCCTTAAATTAGGTTTGAAATTTAAATTTTAGCTGCAGCCGGATAACCCAACAAGCAAACAATGGATTCTAAAGTTTAATTATTGATGCAATGTGTGCAACATAGTACTACATGATTATATGGCAAAAATTTGGCTTCGACTGCACTTGGTTGGCGTTTGGATTGAAGCCGTCTTTCGGCAAATCAATAGCCTACCGAATTGGTAGACCCTCCGTCTGATCTCGGAGCATATATTCTGCTTGAAATATTACGCAAATTTCAACTCATTCGAACTTCTTGCAAATTTGATCGATATTCCTTTAAAGTTACATACAATTTTTCCCGTAATCTAAATGAAGAGAGTTTGTTCTTGTGGTCCTAAGATAAGAAGAAAAAGAGTGAGAATTCTCAAGTGGGCCAATATGAAAGCAAGTGTGGGTTGTGGCCCATGCGCACAGTACAAAAGCCCAATGTATGACCTGGGTAAATTGGGCCGTTTCTTATGAATAAGCAGAAGAATTCGTTTTTGTATTATTAATTTTATTTATTAAAATATTTACATAAATATTTTTTTCAAATAATTACATATCTACACCCCTAACACTATCTGGGAGAGCTTTTTTAGAAAACGCCCTTTCAGAGGGCATTTTTTTGACGTGATGGGTCTAAAACTCTAAATGCAAAATTGCCATATAGTTTACCGTATGATAGTTATAAAATTTTTTAATATGTCATATAAATCAAATAAAGCCAAACTTTATATGAAAATTATAGATCTCAATGAAATCTACAACTTTGTATTTGATAACTTTTTTATTTTGTGTCATTTATATGTCCCAATATTCGTTATAAATTTTCATAGCCATATTCACAATATATTATATCTACATTTCAAACGACCTCCGATGAAGACAAACGCTATATAAAAGTTGTAGATCACGATGAGATCTATAACTTTGTAGCTGATCACTTTTTCATATAAAGTTATTTAGAGTGTTAGATAGGCAAAACTAATTCTATATGGCCTAAAAGAAAATACAAATAAAAGTTTTATATATTTGTTCGTAGCGACTTAAAAGACAATGCTAAATAGAAATTATGTTTAAAACATGTTAAAATCAACTTAAAAAATCAAGTTAGAAAATTCAAATTTTGGATTTTGCTTTAGCTTATTAGGCCAACCAATGAGGCCCTCCTTCGCTGCGGATCACATCTGACCAATGCATACGCCACTGCGCACCTCCGGCCGCATTCGATGGTGGCGGCAAAGGCAAGGGAGATGAAGGGCCGCAGCTCGTCAACGGGGAAGTATCCGGTGCAATCTCCCCATTCAGTGCAATCATGCAATCTCCATCTTCCACCGTTGGATCGAGAAATGGACGTCCGAGATTCGTCCACGTCACATGAGTTAAAATTTAACTCGCAGATTCACCCATGAGTTAAAATTTACTTAGAGTTAAATTTTAACTCATGGTGACGTGGACGAATCTCGGACGTCCATTTCTCGATCCAACGGTGGAAGATGGAGATTGCATGATTGCATTGAATGGGGAGATTGCACCAGATACTTCCCTGCTCGTCAACAAGGTTGCTATGGAGGTAGGCGGTGTTAAGGTGTGCCCCCGCTACCCTCATTGAGCTCAAGCACCGGCTTGCTGCCATGGTTGTCATACTTGCCACCGACCAAAGTGCCTATTCTTCTTCAATGATAGTTTTGTCCATCGATCTCAGATTATGGGCCTGTTCACTTTGATGTCATTTTCAATTTTACCAAATTTTGGTAAAGTTACTAAAAAAAGTGGCTACGTTTAATTTGCTGCCAAATTTTGGTAGCTATATAAGAAATCCTGCCAAAATTTTGGTAAGTTGCCAAAATTTTGGCAACTATGCTAAAATTTTTGCAATGCCAAATTTTGGTAAGGTTTTTTTTTAGCATCAAAGTGAACAGGCCCTATAATCCTCTAGGCCCACATAGGCTTCTTTTCTCCCCTTCCCTATCAAAATTCAGGTATATATCTCGGTCATAATCGAAGACCGACCCAAACTAAATGAAACAAAACTACTTAGTCTTAAACAAAATTTTGCAATGCAATTTGGTCTTTAATTTTAAATCACTAAAATTTATGAAAAGACCAAAGATTGAGATCGAATTTTTCGGTCATACTGAATGGCCACCCTTACGTGTGAGTGTTTGCTTGCATGTGTGATGTTGCGTGCCTTTTTATAATGTAAAAAAAACATATACAATTGCTATAAAAAGTATTATATAGTTGAGTTACCTAATTATGTAATTGTCAACAAGTTAAAATAAAGGAATAAAATTCGGCATTTACTCAGCAAGTTACAACCAGTTATTATACAAATTCGCTAAAGAACGACCACACACTAAAGGGTTCACGTACACACCAAAATTTAACAAAATACAAGCACCAACACAAGATAAGAAACCACCATTTATTAAATCCTATCTGTGAAGGATAAACCTATATAGTGACCGAACATAATAAGTACTAAGTACCCCTCCGTCCCTAAATATTTGACGCTGCTAACTTTTTAAAACATGTTTGACCGTTTGTCTTATTAAAAACCTTTATGAAATATGTAAAATTATATATATATACATAAAAGTATATTTAACAATGAATCAAATGATAGGAAAAGATTTAATAATTACTTATATTTTTTAAATAAGATGAACGGTTAAATATGTTTAAATAAGTCAACGACGATGAATATTTAGGTACAGAGGGATTACATAATTGGACACCTAATCGTCAGTATGATAAAAATATATATAATCACCCTGCAAAAAGTAATACTCTCCGTTGTGGTCGTGAGGTATGAAGTCAGGATGAGCAAAAGCTCGATCCATTATTCAGGGGAAGCAAACAAAATTGAGCAATGATATGACAAGTACCAGTATTACTAAAAAACTAGTACTCCACTAGGAATGATATGACACGTATAGTTCAGGGCTCTCATCTTTCACTAGCCTTGCCATGTCTCCTTGCTAAAAGAAGAACTAGTGGTCATTAGATTAATCAAGACGTGTTTACCGGGTATAAATCCACCATATCTTACTACATATAATGATTTTTAAGACCTGACTTTTTGGACACGTTTAGGGTGACCTGTGTGTAAACATATGCCTGTTCAACGTGTGTGCCGCATTTACACTAGGAATGGACAGAGATAATACTATCATATTGGAACTAATAGCTGTAGCCTTTCTTTCAGTAAAAAAAAAAAAGCTGTAGCCTTTCTTTGTGTGCAATGAAATATCTCCCCCTTTTTCCCTTAAAAAAATTATTCTCTCGAACGCCCAACGATCGAAACATTTAGAATTTTATCCAACAATAAAGGATTTTATATGTACTATATAGTGCCCGATCAATCATTGATATTTAATTTTATTCTCATCTTATCCGCAACCACTTTTTCACTCACCACGCAACATGAGGCATGCATGATAGTGGTCTTTTATCTTCATCCTTAATCTCTTAAAAACCTAGAATCCCTCCTTTTAGAAATGGAGGGAGTATTATCGTTTCTCAAATAAGATCCAATAAAGAATTTTATCCGTATATCCATTTGAATGTGTTTCAACTTAATTTGTATTGCATGGTGTAGAGGGACATACTAGCTGAGATTTTTATCTCGAACAAAAAAAGAAAAGAAAAGAAGAGCAGGAGAGAAACACTTGCCACAACTTGTGGCTAAGCACTTTGACTAAATCATGCAAGTCTTTGGTTCATTGCTACATTTATGACATACCACACTTTCATAGCTCATGTTTCCATGTGTCATACTCACAGACTTTTGTCACAACTTGCCACACTTGTGATCAATAATTTTTTTATGGTAAATCTCAAAGAGGACAGGGAGTACCTGTTTTCATACAAGAAGTAGAGAGTTGGCCCAGTTTTTAAGGGAAAACCGGGTCCGAAAACCTCATAAATGCACGGTTAATTGGGGAAAACCAGCCAAAGACCCACACGAGGAACAGAACATGGCACAAGCAGCAGCACTACTGAAGTTCGAGACATAAGTCATCGTTGCCAAGCTCATAAGAGCAGCTCTGACTTCTTATGAACAAACCCCAGACTAGGGGACAAACGATAACGTAGAGTAGGGTCTTCTAAATGAAGCCTCCAAGGAGGAAGAAAGCATCCAAGACGCAAGCAACGTCCGTCTGAGAATTGGAACAAAGTTTTCACCCGAAGAAAAGGAGAGCAAAATGATAATGCCTTCAAGAAGGGGATGGCGCCTACAGGAGTCGACGTTATCAGCTATAGTCAAAGACCAAGCAGGGCTTTCGCTTAGGCTCTCACTCCCTACCAATCACGAAACCGAAGCCGCCACAAGGCTACACAACACCTTAGACGCTTCCAAGGAGAAAGAAGGGGGTTATTGTTGCCGAGCTTGCCACCTCAAGCAGCTCCGACTCCACCCCAACTCAAACCCTGACGGTTATGCCACGGGAGCTTCGTTCACCACACGACTCACTGCTGCAAGGACTTTCAAAGCGCTGACAGAGCGAGCAACCTCTTGATCTTTACCAAACAGAACCTTCCAACCAGACCTGCGTCTCTCTCCTTAATATGGGGCACCCCACGACTAGAGTCTGGGAGCAGACCAGTCTAAGAAGGGAAGGGGCTCCAAGGGACGGGAGGAGGGAACATCAGCTAGTCGGGAAGAACCCTTGCCGTTAACCAGGTCACTGACCACACCGCTGATCTTCGTGTCCTGCGGCTATCCAACAAGCAGATCTGCAACAACGAATGACCCCTCTATGTGGCAATTTCACCAATTGACACCTGTTGTGCCCCTCCGGCCAACCTCCCGGCCACCTGCACCTCCAACTCCTCAACTCCCCCAACTCCACTTTCGCCGGCCTTTTTCTTCTAGAACCAGGATGGAGGCGGCTAAATTCGGCTTAGGACCGGCTTGACCACCCCCTCCAATTAACTCCGTCATCCCGTCGGGCTCCCCCAACACTGCTGGCCAACTCCTCCTTCGGCGCCTCATCCAGCTCCTTCCACCGGCCTTCCCCCTTCCGCACCAGGGCGGAGGCGGCCAGATCCGGTTTAGGCCGGTGGACCGCCCAACGCGCCGCCTCCCATCTTGCCCCTATCGCTTCGCGCCGCCTCCATCTTGTCATTTTATATAAACACCTACCCCTCCGTCCCAAAAAAAAAAACCCAATCCTAGCTACAAACCTGGACATATACGTGTCCAGGTTCGTAGCTAGGGTTTGTCTTTTTTGGAACGGATCGGAGTAGCACACCAGTACGCTTGTACAGTGTTTGGACAAAAAATCACGTCGTCTTATGGACACAACTATCCAGGGCAGTGGGTTAACGATAGGGGTAGTGGCCCCCCTAATCAAGCGCCATGCCAGCACAGCACAGCACTGCACCATCGTGGTACACGTGATATCTGCCATTTTAATCTTATTATATATACATGGTTCCATGTGGCACCACTAACTATGACCTACTGTACTCCCTGCTAATCCCAAGTAATCGTGTACTATATGTGTAATACTCGTAACACACGTACTATATGTATAAATTTCAACCGTCGTAGTAATAGTTAAAGCACAACTTGTGTTTTCAAATCCTTCCCCCTGTCTTAAATTAATTAAGGTGAAGGGAGAGTTCGTGATCAAACCATTTGGCCATTTGCCATAAACTTTGAATTCGATCTATCCTTGCTTCTGTAGTTCTGTCTCCAGAGGAGATAGTTGGACCATGGGAGGCTGTATTACAAAAACATGTTATTTTAAATTTAAGCTATAGTATATAATCATAATTTTCATAGTAAAGAGAAAACTGCTATTTAGTTTAGCTGATCATTTTGAGAAAAAAAAAACACACACGTGAAATCAGGCCAAGTTCCCTAGTTTATAGTGTTTTTACATACTCCTAGTATACAAATACAATCATCATGACATATGTTTATTATTGCTTCGAGGGATCTGAACCTGTTTAAAATAGTCAATTATCGAGGGCTAACACGACATGTCCCAATATAATCAAGACAAAAGCTATTGTTGGTTAACTGATTATCGACAATATTTATTATATATGATGCTCTCATACCTTACAAGATTTATCATCCATGTCTATAATTATTCCACGCAAGTATTTCGCTGGGCCTGACGACATAATTCCATGTAAGTTTTTCGCGTATGGTGCTATATATTACTACTAATGTTCTAAAAGGAAACTACCATTTCTCATCTGCCACTCATTTAACTATATACTAGGTTCTAGTATTTGTTTGAGCTTCTAAGCAAAAAAATGCCAAAACTGAAAAAGAGAAAAAAAGAGACAACTTTTATATCATTCTTCTTTTATAAAGCCACAAACCGTCCACACTATTAAACCAAAAGCTAGTTTTAATACTACTTTATATGTTTACGTGAATTAGAGTAAGAAGTCCACCGAACTTACTTGAAAGTCATTGACTTATTAAGAAAACAGTTTAAAATTCTAATCCCAAAAACTTACGAAAAAAAGAAGTGTTTTATTGTAAGTAAAACCTATTTTTAAAAATTAATCAATTTTTGGCTATGGTGGTGTCCTTTTCTCCCGAAGATGTTTCATTAAGTTTTTTTACGCAAAACGAGATGATATTAATGTATGATTGATTGGGTTTTAATTATTACAAACTTGAAAAATAGATTAATACGATATTTTAGAGCAACTTTCATATAGAAAGTTTTTGCACAAAACACTCCGTTTAGCAGTTTGAAAAGCGTGCCACAAAAATCTTAATCTTCATCCAACTCTTGTTGGAGAAAAGAACGGGACCTATATAGCCTAGACATAAACTACTCCCTCTATCCTATAATAAAAGACGTGCACACATTCCAAGGTTCAACTTTAAAAACATTTGATCAACAATTATTATAATATAAATTAAATTTTATTTGTTAAAATTAATATCATTGGATTGACATTCAAATTTACTTTAAGATGGTTATAAATTTGTTACAATAAATCTTATAGTATATGAAAAATTTTAAGTGAGAAATTTTAGATCAAGTATTAGTTTTGAAGACTATACCAAGTTTGATCATGTCTTATAGGAGTATTATGGAATGGAGGAAGTATATTCGTATATACTTACTGTACGTAGTTAGAAATTGTTTTTTTAATATGCCTTCATGTCCGTGCCAAAGAAAAGACGAGAAGGAAAGCGGATGGGGGCCGCGTGGGGGTTCCACGTCATCTGTCTGGTCGGTGGGCCCCACAACCCGTAACCAAATTACCAAACTGCCCCTCTTAGCCAAAGCCACCACCTCCTCTTCATATCTCTCGCCTCTTCCACGCGAGAACGCATCCTTCCCCCGTTCTCTCCTCCCCATCTCCAACGCACGCACGCGCCACCACCACCACCTCGACGCCGGCGGCGACGACCACGGCGACGGCAACGGCGACGGCGGCGGCGGAGAAGCCCTCCTCATCCCCAAGGTTAGCGCCTCATCGCCGCATCCCCCTCCCCTTTCCCTCCTCCTACGATGGATTCGTCGTCCCCACCGAGAGACCAGATCAACCTCTGCTCTCCTCTCTCGTTCGTTCCACGAATCTGCTCTTCGCTCGCCGCGGGTTTCCCTGGGGTCATTCCCTGTTGCTGTTATTGTTTCGGATTTTGGAGCGCTAGTTTTTTTTTTTTTTTTTTTTTTTTGTTTAGGATGGAATATTGTTTCATGGAGGAGGAGGAGAAATCAGGGGAGCGGCGGTTACGGGTCACGGGATTGGGTTGTTCGACTCGAGGTTACGGGTTGCTACTGCGGGAATGGGTTGTTCGAGTGGCGGTGTGGGGTCTCGCTTCGATTCGCTTCTCCGTCCATTTGATCGGGGGGGAGAAAAATTTTTCAAAATCGGTCGAATCACGAGTCCCTGTCTCCAATTGCGGTGGTACGGGGTGGTGATAGGGATCGATTTTTGGTCGTTTCCTCCTTGGGTTCTTCTTAACACTACAGATTCGATTGGTCTGGAGTAGGTTTCAACTTTCGTCAGCCACAAACTGTTGTTTGTCCGCGAGCACAGCGTCATTGAATTCGAGAAAATAGATCGATCAATCAATCAATCAGCGTTGGTCCCTGACCAGACTCTGGCCTCGTGTGTCCAATGAAAAGCTTCCGATGGATGGATGGATGGATTAGGTTGGAAAATCTCATTACGACAGCTCTGGAGTGCTTCATTAGTTTCATTATCTTGTCCTTTTGGATTTGTGGACATACACTCTAATGTAGGTTATCATAAACATGAATGAATGCCGATTAGCTTGCTCCCTTGGTGGTGTTCCCCTCTCGTGCTTTCGCTGTAACCAGCGATTGCCGGTTGCCTTCGGTTAGGTAGAGAGAACTTGATCTGTTTGAGGGTATTTTGATTTACGAAGTACCTACTTCAATCTTGTGACGTTTGTTTGCAATCATGTGCTGAATGTCTAATTATGTTTAGGGGCACCTTGTTGTTGTTGGATTAGTGCGACTTAATTAATCTTCCCTTTCGTGATACTGTCACTTTTAGTTGGAAAAGACTGCCAGGTGCCAGCTAAATGCTCTTGTACTGCCAGCACGACAGTTCTAGTGCTCTCCTTCTGCATTCAGATTTATGGTTTTTTTATTTCCTGTTTTGGTTGTGCATTTTTAATACATCTTGAAAGCTTTAGCTTGACTAAGAAAATGGTTTCATTATTTGCAATGCTTATATTATATTTGCGCTAGCAAGAACCATACACTTGCTATATTTGTTAAGCAAATGGACATTGGCACCTTCTAAAAACGAACATATTTACTTCCTTAGGCCGCTTTTTGTACCTGCTACTGTTGTCTCCTGGTTAGGAAGGTGGTACTGATGTGCATTTTTTAATGTGTCGCTTAACAAAAGGCTACTATTTGTCACCTGGCATAAGTACCTAAAAGTACGCCCTGCCATGGCACGGAAATTTTTTACTTGTAAATGGTGTTGCCTATGTCATATTTGTTTGATGTTTAACTTTGTTAATCATTCATGTTAAGAATGTTCATGCCACTTTTTACTTTATGAAGTGCTGCTCAGTTCTTTTCCTCCCCCAGTGACACAAGAAGGATTCTTATCACTAGCTTTTCTCACTATTTCTACCAGGAACCTTATGTTAACATGTTTTCTTAGAGCATGAAAAGTAAATATAGCATCATCTTTGTACTTGTGTCTTGACATGATTCTTTTCCCCTAGATGGACAGCGATAACTCAGCACCTCCCCAGATTGCTGAAGTGAGAATGGACATCTCATCATCTACTTCTGTAGCAGCTGGGAACAAAGTTTGCAGAGGTGCTGCTTGTGACTTTTCTGACTCCAGTAATAGCTCGAAAGATGCAAGGGAGAGAATGGCGTCAATGAGGAAGCTCATAATTGCTGTGATCCTTTGCGTTATATTCATGGCGGTCGAAGTGGTTGGAGGTATCAAAGCAAACAGTTTGGCAATCTTGACTGATGCAGCCCATCTCCTTTCGGATGTTGCGGCCTTTGCCATATCTTTGTTCTCTCTTTGGGCAGCTGGATGGGAAGCTACACCACAGCAGTCATATGGGTTTTTCCGTATAGAAATTCTTGGTGCACTGGTTTCTATTCAGCTCATATGGCTCCTTGCTGGTATTCTTGTCTACGAAGCTATTGTAAGGCTCATTAATGAAAGTGGCGAGGTCCAGGGCTCCCTCATGTTTGCTGTCTCAGCATTTGGCTTATTTGTTAACATCATAATGGCTGTCTTGCTTGGTCATGACCATGGACATGGACACGGACATGGTCATGGGCATGGACATTCCCATGACCATGATCATGGTGATTCTGACCATGACCATCACCACCATGAAGATCAAGAGCATGGCCATGTACATCACCACGAAGATGGCCATGGTAATTCATTTACTGTCAAAACTCATGTCCATCACCATTCAGGCACTGGACACCACCACCATGATGCTGAGGAACCATTGCTCAAGAGTGATGCTGGTTGTGACAGCACCCAATCTGGTGCCAAGGATGCCAAGAAGTCTCGTAATATCAACGTACACAGTGCTTATCTGCATGTGCTTGGGGATTCAATCCAGAGCATCGGCGTGATGATTGGAGGGGCTATCATCTGGTACAAGCCCGAGTGGAAGATTATTGATCTCATCTGCACCCTCATCTTCTCCGTGATCGTACTCTTCACCACAATCAAGATGCTGCGCAACATCCTTGAGGTCCTGATGGAGAGCACGCCCCGCGAGATCGATGCCACCAGCCTTGAGAATGGCCTCCGCGACATGGACGGTGTGGTTGCAGTACATGAGCTGCACATCTGGGCCATAACGGTGGGGAAGGTTCTCCTGGCGTGCCATGTGACAATCACTCAGGACGCAGACGCTGATCAAATGCTGGACAAGGTGATTGGGTACATCAAGTCTGAGTACAACATCAGCCATGTGACCATTCAGATTGAGCGCGAGTAGGCTTGACCGCTTGAGACAGGTAGGTAGTGTTGATGATAGAACGGATCATCTTCATCTCATCTCATGGGACCAACTTATCAGGAACCTGTTTCACTGGTTTTATGCAGTTACTGTTAGCTCTGCAGTGCAAATCAGATCAGCAGAGTCCGACAATTCCTGCAGGTTCATCTGAATGTTAGCTTTTGATGCTGTTTATTACTATAAGTACGTGTTATTAGTGCTATCTTAGTCAATTAGGTGAGTTGATGTTAATCAGTTTCGTAGTCGGTTGTATTCACATGGGTGCAGTTTTCAGACAAGTTTTCAGGCACCTGTGAGTACATCAACCTGCCTTACTGCGTCTGTAGTCTAGCGCCCAGCCGTACTAGTTTTTATGTAAATCTGCACTGGCATGGGAAATAATAACGAAGTTTCGTTTGGCCTTATAATGATTTGCTTCGAGGTTTTTTGTTTCTTGCATTGCAAACCTACTACTTGTACTAAATAATTCGTGTGCGTTTGCTGGAGTGGTTTTTTTTTTTTCACAACTCTTATGTGAGCATAACATATGCTCGTTTGCTTCTCACTCTAGGAGTACCATCATTCAACTAGTCACAGAAAATCAATTGATCATTACAAATAAATCTAGTAAGCGTTTATTTATCCAAATGGCATATGGGACTCCACACAAATGTTTGATGGTTGGTTTTTTCAAGAAATCACAAAAGAAATGAAATCATATGTCCTGCTAAAGGTTGTTATGTGTTGTTCGTTCTCGTTAAGCAGGAATGTTGTTTTTCTTTCTATGCATTGTTCGTCCTGGTTAAGCAGGAATGCTGTTTTTCTTCCTACTACTTTAAAAGCGTAGTCGTCTTCCTTTCGACTCCTTATCGTAAGTAGGATGGCTTTTTACTACTTTAAAAACATAGACGTCCTCCTTCTGACTCCTTATCGTGCATAGGACGGTGGTTTTTACTACTTTAAAGCATACTCATCCTCCTTCCGACTCCTTATCGTGCGTAGGATGGTGGTTCGCTTTCAAGAATCACAGAAGAAGTGAAATCATATGTCCTGTTAGAGGTTGTTACATGTTGTTTATTCTGGTTAAGCAGGAATTCTATTTTTTTTCCTACTACTTTAAAAGTGTAGCCGTCCTCATTCCGACTCCTTATTGTGCTTAAGAGGCTGTGCGCTCGTTTGTGTGTGCGTAACTATAGTAAAATCTAGTACTTTATCATCAATCTCTCACCAAACTAATCTCCAATTATATGGGTTTAACCCGTGCTTTATTCTAAATCCACACAGCTAACCAATCTATGGGTCTGGCCCGTTGCAAAGTATGGGCATATTACGAGTTTAAAAAGGAAAACAATTAGTTTTCCTTTACAAGTTATCTATTCAATTATTCACTGGTTTCACATCAAGGTTATCTTTCAGAAACTAGATATATGGGATTGGGTTGTCATTGCTACATACACGGAATTTCGTTGCGGTAGTCTATTGACATTTGGAGGCTTGGAGCGGGGTGATCAACGAATGTTTTAGCTAATAGCATGGGTGACGATATAGTCGTAACACTCATGCTATATTTTCTTTTGATAAAAACTAATGCAGAGACCAATATTGTTCTTAGGCGTATCTACCAGGAAGTATCAAGGTGGGTGCAATAAAGTTTTTATTATCTAAAAAAAAATCCCTCCTTGTGACGCAAGTTGTTTCTGATTAACTCAATAATCATATAGTGTCAGATTGGCATGTTACTCAGGATGTTAATTTTGTCTTGAAGATTACAGTTTGACTGCTTCCGAAACAACCCCCTTAAGGAACCATAAAAAATAAATCAGTAGATGTGATACTATTTCAGCCCCTAGGAATTTCACATAAAACAATTCAATTTCCGCATGAATTGTAAACTTTTTGTTGTGTTTCAAATTTCGCCTTAATTATTTGGTAAATTACAATTCTGCTGTCCTATCATTTACATGTAATTTTGCAGGCTGAGAAAGTAGATTAGAAGAAGTGGGTAGGAAACAATAAGAGAAAGCAGGTAAGAGCAAGTACACAAGAATAATAGCATAGAACAAGTAAGGTTTTCTATATTACAAAATTTGTTAAATAACCATATCTACAAAAACATGTTTCCTAATGCACAATAAACAAATAGATAAGAACACCAACAGCAATGAGATGCTGGAAAGTGCATAGTTAATGGCTCAATATCTGGACACGCATAGAATTCTCCAAAATCTACTCCAGCTGCAAGAACAATACTTAAGCATGATTAGGAATTGAATACAACACCAGCTACAATTATTCGGAGTATCCAAACACAGCAGCTGAACCCACATAAATATATATAATCCAAAGACAGCATGGACAACAGTACTCTTTTCATCAGATTATACAATCAGCCAAAAAACAAATCTGAAAAACAGAGAAGAAAAAAAGATATGTACCCATTCTTTGTGATCATTTAAGGAGGAACCAGCCCAATGTTCTAGAACAAAAGCTTTTTGTCAAAGCAAAATCAACATTGGCAACACTCAGAAAACATTAAATTATTGGAGATTATCATGCTCTAGTATCTTGGTTGCCCTTATGCCCAGACTTTGGGGCCTAATTTCTGTGTTTTGTGCCAAACCCACCACAATGATGATAATTAGTTAATCACTCGGCTTGCTTTTAAGATGCATGGCTCCTTCCTTTTTGTTATAATAATAATGCTAACACTGATCACAATTGGTGCACCATGCCTCCATCTCCACTAAACTAACCTGTGATTGCTCTGCAGTTTATCTCCTATGGCCCACCAACCACTTGAGAGAATAATCAATTGCAAATATGCAAATGGTTTATAATCCACTCTTTAGAAGGAAAAAAAAAATAAAGAAGGCATCAAGCAAAGGAAGATATGATATGCTCATGGAGGAACCAAAGAATATATACTGGTGAATATATCTATCCATTGATGTACTGATGATAATAAGCATATGTTCCTGATGAACAACATGAATCTTGCATGGTTAATAACATAAGACAGACAGCACATGGATCAAATCTTACTGATGCCCAAAGATATATATGAATATATATCGAGTAAAATAAAACTCTTGTTGGAATTCTTGTATACAACTATTTTATAAAACCCAAAGAGAGGGGGAAAAATTAATAAAGAGAGTAAATATCAGCTGTTCTTCATCAATCTAGAGCTCCCTTTGGGTATACATGCTTCTTTGTTGATGAACAATATTATTTGCGAACAGCTTAAATATGTACTAAAAAACCATCTCATTTGAATCAAATTAAGCAAACGAAGGGGAAAAATTAATTGAAAGAAAGAACTTCTTTTTTTTTGGTTAGCTAGGTTGCTATGAGCCTCTGATGATTATTTAATGTACATACATGAGAGGGTATAAATGTCATTTTATCAATTACTTAACACCGTTAACTTCACCATCCAAAGTAGGGGCAAAACAAGCATTCAGTTTAAAAAAGTGAGGGTAAAAACGAAAACCCTAAAAAGTAGGGGTAAAATCAATATTAGACATCAAAGTAGGGGTAGAAACGAAATAGCCCCTAAAATTATTGAGGCTGATCGTTTGTGCTCTGACGGCTACCGCAGCTCCAGCCAGCACAAACGATCAAATCCATTGCCTTAGGCCTAATTTAGTTTAAATTATTTTAAAAAGTAAACTTAACAAATTATGGTCTTAGCAATGCAACATAAGAAATCATTTCTTTAAGAAAACATATTTTTTAAAGGGTAAAGCAGATAATATGTTTTCAATAATTCAGTGAATAAACTGAAAAGAACATGGTCTTGAGTTAATCGCTTTACTCTTAGACCATGTTCTTTTCTAATTAAGATATAAATTCTATCTTGGTATCTGTTAGCACATTTTCGAACTATTAAACGGTATGTTCTGTATAATACTTAGTTGCTCTAAAATATCAAATAATCTATTATTCAATTATGTTATATTAAAACTCAATTAATCATACGCTAATGACTTTCTTATTTTGCGTGCCTTTACTTAACCCTAATCTTTAAGATTCGAACGGAGCCTTAACCTCCTGTGTTTCTGTGAGCGACAAGAACAATTTTCAGCTAGCTGAGTGACACTCTCAAGCTGCTAAAAGCTCTCCATGTGCTGTCAAATTTCCAGCATTATGCTGCATGAAAAATTAAGCCCCACCACCCACGAAGACAAAGCATGAAGGACCGGTGGTAATTAGCAGGTCGGTCACTCATATCCTTATCTGCAGATGCAGCTAAGCTGGGCACCATGAGGAATTCAGCTGACCTACAAGATGATCGGATTATTAAGCATATGCTAATTATGCATGTGGGGGAATCTAATCGATCTGACGCCTGCAATGGGTTAGATAGATCAGATCATGCTTGTTATTGTTGGTGTCGATCTAAATCGCACGTGTTCCATCACTTCGCACGGGCAGCTCTTCATTATCATTTAATTAATCAACTCAACTTTGCATCGATGTTGTAGATAATGGAGCAAGCTAAGGCATGCAGCATCCATCAGATCATTCAGAACATTCAGGTAGAATATTATGTTCAGTTAGCACTATAGTGGCATGATTTTTCTTATTCGGATTCCTTCCCTGAACGATTATGTTTATTTTGGAATAGATTATTCAGCGGATTGTTATTGTCGATTATCTACTCAATTATATGGATAAATTAGATATTTTAATAAATAAACATAACTAATAACTCATAACAAATAGTCTAAGTAATATAAGTAAAATATTTTTTTAAGAAAATGTATTTTTTTGAAGTACAGAACAAATAATCTGAAAATAACTACTGTTGTACAATAAAGCTAATTACTGCTACTAATTAAGCTATACGTGTATGAGAAATTGTGTGCCCTGGATGCAAGGCAAAATGCAGCCATCAGACCCATGGTCGGATGGAGATGGCCTTCAAGCGCACGCATATAAAGATGCGCATCACGCGTGCAAATAGCTATCAGTTGATTAATTAACGGCAGTTTAAAAATAAGATAATTGATGGCAATTAGAAGGCCAAGTCAGCATTTCATAAATGGTCTCGCAGCAAGACTAGACCAGCTCAGCTCAGCTGCCTTTCTGCCTCGGCTAAGTGAAATCTGACTGCAGCTAATCTGGCCCTCAAGATTTTCAACGAACACCGGCCTTCTCAGCTGTCATCTGTTAACCACCAACTAAACTCCAGTAATTTACACATCTACTGTATTATAGAACTAACTGTCCCTTTCATAACGGTTGTGTGCAAATTTTGGAACCGACTGATTGATAGCTAGCTTGCTAGCTGTAATTAACTCGCAGAAATGGGGACAGGTTAATTTAATTAGTTACAGTTGCAAACTTGGGAGTTGGGATGGATTCATGCACAGTTGGATTGATATTTGACAGCTTAATTTGCAAGATTATAGCTGTAATTTGAAACAGTAGCTCACTGAAGCTGGCTAGCTACCTGCAGGCAGCTTCTGCTTTACAATTCTAGTCCAAGTTACACGTGTTTGCATGGTCAATTGGTCAGCAGCTAAGCCTCTGCGTTGACTGGTTGACCAGTCAACGGTCAAGATGATATGGCGCCAAGTGATGATGAGTAAAGTACACTGCTACGTACTACGTACCTGAGTGGGCCCCACACGTGTACGTATATACGGTACGTATACACTGAACTGAAGAGTAGAAAAGTTCAGAGTAGCAGATGTAAATTCAGACACAACACAGGTAGTAGTACTATGCTCCATCATAATGGAAGGTCTGGACAAACAAAAATTGATGATAGATGCAGGTTGGCACTCACTGATTAGCCTCTCTAATCAATCTGTTCGTTTTAATTCATGGTCGGCTCAGGGTTTCAGTTCTTTAGCTATTCTGAACTATGCACCTCAATTAACACAAGCCCTTGATATAGATGCAACAATGATAATAATACCAGTACAATTTTTCATGCTCGAGTTGATGATGATGATGATGATGATTGGTTGCATCAAAAGCAAAGCTTTTGGTGGCCATATATGCAGATATAGAGCCAGCTAGGGCAAAAACAAGCCAAGTGATACCTAACCCAACTTTGGATTTGGGCAAAAAACTGTCGTCAATGTTTTGCTGTGTCTCCATCTCCATGTTTAGCCAACCCCACTACTAATATGATGCATGTAGTAGTAGTGGACTCAGCAATCATGGTGGTTCTTGGTCGTTTCCTCTAATTGTTTTGGTTGTGGCTCTGCTTAATTTGTCTGAATTTGTCCCAATGATAGGAGTACATACATATGAAAACATATGAGAAGTTTCATGATATTGCACTTGCATAACTTTGTCTCAATTATGCAGAAAAAAAGGTTATTACTTTTTTTACTGGAAAGAAGTACCAGTGCCAGATATCTGGAGAACGAGTGTACATCCATTTTCTGGATGTCAATAAGCCAAACAAATGGTAATAATTAAACCAGTATATATATATTCACTGAAAAATTTCACATGCCATGGATGATGAACTGTTGATTTTTTGTCACAATCTCTACCATAGAAAAAAAGAAGAAGAAGAACATGCAAGAATATTTCAGGAGTAAAACAACCTCTGGTGAAAACACACATCTCGTCATCGTCTATCGATCGATCGATTGAACTCGCTAGCTATCATATATTCAGGTTGCAATTTCCCAAAGGAAAATGAAATAAAGGGAAGGGGAGAAAAAATTTCCATGGCCATGAAAGAGACCTGCACTGGCTGTCCAGCAAGCGCGTGGTGACAAACCAAATTGCAAGCACGAACTCCACCGGCATCTAGCTAGCGATGGCGATAATGGTGGAGATTATTTGCGGTGTGGAGAGGAGGCTTGTCGCCATCGCCAACACCACCACCTCCATCATCACAGTGAATTCTGAATTGTCATCTCTCTCTCACTGAAACTTTCTCTGAATCGTTTTTGGTTTTTGACTCTTCAGAGTAGAGGCCGGCTGGCTTTACCCTGGCCTTAGTTGTGTGGATGATTTTCTACCATTCATCGCCTTGAATGATCTTCTTTCTAGTGGCATCTGATGTTCTGGACTCCTCCTTAACCACAAAAATTAACTGTCATCAGAAATTCAGAAACAAAATCGGCAGGAGTGAAAGAAAAATGTTTCTTGCTTTTATCTGTGGCTGTCAATTGACTGAATCCTGCTCCTTTTTTTTAATAATTTTGTTTTGTTTTTCTATCATTGTACTGTACTAGAGGCAGTTGTTTCGAGAAATTAATGGAGAGTTCTGGATTCTGAAGCAAGCAGGAAGATTTTGCAGTACCTATTTCTGATCGAAATGGGAGGAGTGATGTGTGGGTGTGGGTTTTTTTGTTCTGTTGCTTCAAAGCAAGAAATGGAATATATCTATCTATCATCCTTCATCGATCTCTGCAGCATACATTACATATGGTTTCAGTTCAGTTCATTGCAAGTGGTTATGCCTCCATATTTTGGTCTCGTCAGATATTCTAGAAGGGCATGGTACCAGACAAATTGCAAAATTCTGGAACAACAGATTTACACTCTGGTGGAATCTGCCATATAAAAAAAAATACAAAACAAAAGTGGCATAAGGAATTGCAGAATATGATTTGCTCAATTGAGCTATTGGATAAATTTGTATATGAATTTGGAGAGAGTATTAAAGAAAGTTTGACCTTATGTTAGATTTCCTGTGTGGCTGCCTATTACATGTGAACCCATGGCTATGCAGAAAAGTTCGTTCTTTTGTTTGAGATTCTTAGAATTCCATACCCTGATAAAAAAATTCCTCAAATAATCCTATTTCATTCCTAATTTGTTCCTAAAAAGGCGCTAACGAACGATCTTCACGTATTAAAAAATCTCTGTGATCCATGAAGTGTTTTTGGTGTTGATTGTTGAATTGAACCATGAAACTGAAACCTACACATGCTTTGCAAGTTGATGATTCTGCCTGCCCTTGGTCCCTTCCTACTTTTGAGCTGAGCATGCCTAAGCTTTCCCATTGATGCTGTTGTGTGTGATGGCAACAACAACAACAACAACCAGTTGATGAGATGAGAGAGGATTTTGTGGAGTTCAGCCCACCACACTGATAACCGACTGATTTGCCCACTTTTGCCTGCTACCACAATACAAGCCCCACCTGTTTGTACCAATGCCCTCTCCACCTTTCATTCTTCTCCCAAAACTTTATTAGCTAGTGCTAGCTGTTGTTGATACTTAGTACTGGCTAGCTAAGCATAGATGCAAATATGCAATGGAATAATTATCTTTCAATTGAATGGCTCACAGATTCAGAACATGATGAGTACATACTATATGTAAGCCCCCCCTCTGATGGAGAATTAATCTTCTCTTTGATTATAATTAGCACTTTAGTGTGATCTTTGACTGATGATGCTATCTATTATCATCATGAGGGGGGCAATAGCATATTAGCATGCATGCATTGATGCATGTTTGTGTGCACTACACCTTCATGGCAGCCTTCTTCTTCTTCTTTGTCTTCTTCACCTTGAGTCTGATTTTAGCTTCAGGTTGGCCGTCGCCGGCGACCGACATGGTTGCTGCCGGTGAAGAGGCAGCTTCTTCTGATTCTTCAGGCTTTTTGGGCTCCTGCAAACCCTTCATGATTAACTCAGGCACCACCCAGTTGGACACGAAGTAGAAGAACAGCATCAGAGCACTGCATTTTGTACACAGGTGCAAGTACATCCATCAACAACAACGAAAAAAAAAGGGGGGAAAAATCAATGAGTCCTGAATTTTGTGTTACTTAGATGCATATTAAGCTCATGTTTTGCAGCTGGTGTAAAATACAGTAACCATCTAGACTGTCATGTTTAGTCTGAGCTCACTAACCATACAGTAACAATCAAGTCCTGGTTTTTGTCAATTGTTGGAGATAAAAAATGCTAAGCACAAAAATACAAATAAAAAAAAAAAACAAATCATGTGAAACTAAGGCACTTCCAACAATGACCTGGTTAACCCAAGCCCAACCCAGGTTCTACCTAGCCCAAGACACAGCAAGGCCTAATTTGGCCCAGTTAAAGATGAGAATTCGGATGTTTCATAGCCCATTGGAACACAATAAATTTACACCCAACTTTCATATAAGATACAATCATACAGTTATATTTTGTTCATACAAAACATTGCCTTTCCTGACGTTATCTGGCTGCTTCTTTGGAAGGGAAAGGGCCAAGGAATAATTTGTTATTTTCATTGGTAATATATATATATACATGTCTTGTAATATTATCTGATGCCATATAAGCTTAAAGTTAGTTAACACAATGTATTAATTAGCTCTGTAATCCTAAAATTTTGAGTCTTAACCCTTAAGCATATAAGCTGATCACGTGTTTCATCCTGCACTTGCTTGATTTTGCTATCAAGAACTGAAAGAACCAATATATATTAGTACTCCCTCTGTTTTATATTATAAGTCGTTTAATTTTTTCTTAGTCAAATTTTATTAAGTTTGGCTAAATTTATAGAAAAATATAATAACATTTCAATTCAAAACAAACATATTATCAAAATATATTCAATTCTAAATTTAATAAAACTAATTTGGTGTTTTGTAAATGTTGT
The DNA here is from genome assembly GCA_009805545.1 of Oryza longistaminata. Classification (NCBI taxonomy): domain Eukaryota; kingdom Viridiplantae; phylum Streptophyta; class Magnoliopsida; order Poales; family Poaceae; genus Oryza; species Oryza longistaminata. The sequence goes on from CM020183.1 coordinate 38,232,548, forward strand.
TAATTTTTCTACAAATTTATTAAACCTAAAGAACTTTGACTATAATATAAAAATCAAACGGCTTGTATAATATAAAATGGAGGGAGTAGTATACTAGTGTGCAGGAGATACTGGTGAAGCATATATAGAGTACTTGCCTGATTGGGATGAGGGAGGAGACGTCGCCGGTGTCGGCCGGCGAGCCGGGGACCAGCTGCTCGGGGCTGAGGAACTCGCTCACCTGCGGCGGCAGCGCCCGCATCCGCCGCCCCGACCACCTCGCCGCCCCGAAACCCGCCGCCGTCCTCCTCCTCCGCTGTGCGGCGCCGCCATGCGCGAGACCGAAGCAGCAGCTGTACTGGGCGCCGGTCGTCGTCGTCGTCAGCGCAGCCGCCGCCCCCATGGATGAGACCGACTTCGTCGTCGATGGCGCAGCTAGCTAGCTACCGCGCGCAACGACGGCGAGATATTTTCGGCGAGGGTTTAGCTAGCGAAGTGGAGTGAAGTGGAGGTCACGTACCCTTGGTTTTGGATAACGAGTCGTGTCTCCGTCGAGCTCGACGGCGACGGGGGAGACGAGACGAGATGGGCCGCGGCCCAGGAAGAGGAAGCCCATTAACAAAGCCCAATCAATTTATTTATTATGGTTCTTTTTATATTTTTCTTTTTTCTTTTTCTTTTTTTTTTGTTGACGACTGCACATGGAATCCGTTAATTAATCAACAAACAAACGGATTAAATGGACTGCCCATCTTCTCATATTGAATAGAAATGTCAGTTACTAGATCACTGATCAATGCAAATATATATTATATATACCTTAGCTCCTCCGCTCAAAAATAAACCAATCGAGTTTGTGTAGTAATATTGGTTTATTACTCCATATTGGTTTATTTTTACGATGGAATGATTACTCTATATATACTCCTACAGTCACAAGTCAGACATGAAGGACAAGACCAACTTTTGGAATTTTGACTGATTTTTTTATTAAATAAGTTTATAGAATCTAATAAGTTTATAATAATATTTTTTTAAGATAAATCTACACGTGCCATTTACTTTCTTTTTAAACTAATCATTTGATGATAAACTATCGACAGTCACACTCACATCTTTAAAATTTTGACCAGATCTTGTTAACAAACATTAAATAGCAGTTGCTATATATTAATATTACTTTCTCTATTTCGAATTATAAGTGTTTTGGCTAGGTTTTGAATAAATTTATATATGAGTCTATTTACAATTAATATACCTTATATATGTACGTGTCCAAATTCATACGGACGTAAATAAATTTTTAGATTGAGAGATCAAAACGTGGAACGGAGGGAATATCATCCAGCATGAAATCGATGTATTGATGACGTGTACGCCCATGTATGTATGCATTATGCTTATGCATGTGTACATATAGACGAACGTACAGCCGTTGGATCGTGTGTACACAGGAATAGGATTTCACACGTACCGCCATGAAAGGCTGAAACTGTCGCCGCCAGTTAAATTAATTCATTCACACTGTAATTAACTTGATCAAATTTAACTGATCCTTGTATCAATTCCACTTTTACGCTGAGTACTGCTGTTACTTTTTTTTTCTAGCTTGTTGCTTGAACTGCTGTAGTATGATATTATTCCAGTATATAGGAATAGGATTACAAAGACATTTATGATGTTGCAGCTGATTGCCACCATACATATTAGGGCATACTTATTATAGTTGAGTGTCAAACTTCACCGCTCGTTGGTATATACTATATAGTTTTTTTTTATGAGATTGGCTACATAATTTGTGAAAGAAAATCCACCTCCATGTCATATGAATTCTGAACCGTTGAATTTGATCTGACATTCGTGCAACATCAATTCCTTTTACTTTTTCCTTACTCTCGTGCGTCGCCGATTCCCCGGTTGCCACCGTCGCACCACCTGGCCTGGTCGACGCCGGAAGGCGCCAACGATGGTAGCAGGCCCATCGGACCTCCTCCTTCCCCCTTTCCCACCTTTCCTCTCCAAGGTGAGTTGGAAAGGTTCCCTTGCGCAACCATATATATTACCCATCTTTGACAGTTTCTTGCCACCAGAAATTCCACCATCACCCCTAATACTAACATCGGACCACCACTGGCAGCTAACCCCGTATTTTCGGTATAGTGCCTCTGTCTTATCTCGCCGCTTCGCTGATTCCTTGCCCATTGCCATCCCTCTAAGCCCCCAGAGCCACCCCTCCCCTTCTATCCCTCCATGTACTCTGTCAATCCCGATACTTAGCCGAAAGTCGCCGCCCACTGTTCCCGGAGACTAACGAGCTCACCGAAAAAGGAGGTCATGGTACAGAAATTTCAAAGTTGGTCGGAAGGTCCAAAATTTGTAACATGGGAACTTTGATTTCCTATGGAATTAATGGAGATTAGCAATTAACGTAGCTGGCCAATATAGTTGCCACATATATATATACATATTTCAGTCACACTACCTGTTAGAATTGTGGTCAACACTTTATTACCAATAACGACACGATATACTTTATCAAACAATATTTTGCTGTGCCCATCCAAATAGCCCATCGAATTAAGTTTGTAGCGTCACGCATGCATGCTTGTTTAACCGAGTTGCCATTTTCAGTACAGCTGCAACTTGGATCCAAATCATGAAAACGCGCGATTCCAAAATAATGCAAACAACTTGGCAGCAAAGGCCATGGGATGCAGCGACAAAATTAGTTGGCAGTAACGTGTCAGCACGACAGTTGTTCGCTTGTTGCGATCTTGAAGGACACACGCAAGACAATATATAACTGTTCATGAAAAAGCTAGTACTAGCTAGCTATGGCATTGACAAACGAAGGCCTTGTTTAGTTGGAAAAAATTTGTGGATTTGGTTGCCACATCAGATATACGGACACATATTTAAAATATTAAACGTGGTATAATAAAAAAACAAATTACAGATTCCGCCAAAAACCGCAAGACGAATTTATTAAGCCTAATAAATCTATCATTAGCAAATGTTTACTGTAGCACTACATTGTTGACGCAATTAGGCTTAAAAGATTCGTCTCGCAATTTACACATATGAGTAATTGGTTTTTTTCCTACATTTAATACTCCATGCATGTGTCCAAACATTCGATGTGACAGCGTAAAATTTTTGTTTTGGGAACTAAACAAGACTAACTTTTACATTGAATTACTGATGGTGGCTTATGGCATGCGTGTATATATATATATGGCTAGCTTATATTACTCCGACTATAATTTTTAATATATGATATTGTTAACTTTTAAAAATACAATTAATTTTTTAACCTTACTTATATAAAAAAATGTAATTATTATTTATTTTGTTGTGATTTGATTTACAATTAAGGTTTCTTTAAATATGACTTATATTTTTTTTATGTTTCTGAATATTCATGATAAAAAAGATGAATGATCAAACGAACGCTAAAAGGTAAACGGTATTATATATTAGAAAAAGATGTAGTATATTACTAAGTAACAACATAAAAAAATCAAGCTAGTGAAGAATTATGTGATACACTTATGTCAGGATACGATATTGATGCATGGACGACCTTAATCAGAACATATCGCCAAATGTCACCGTTGAATCAATCACCATCAGTCACTGCTGTATAATCCTTTGCTTCTTAAGGATGATTCAGGTATTGTAAAACCCACAATTTAATCTCGTTTGTCTATTTGTCCGTCACATCAGTATATATATTAACATATGTACTGTATCAAATAATATATATTGGTTCTTTAGACTGGACTTGGGAATATATTAATTGCGTGTGTCAAGTGGTCTCTCCAGATTTTGGCTAAACATGCGACTGATGACTTCACACCTGAAATTTGTGGGCCAGCCGAGATCGATTGTCCTTGTATCGATCATATAAATTCTTGTTAATTTTTGCTTACTCCACCCATAGATTCTGCAGTCAATTTCTTCCCATCCAATGCAAACCTAGATACTAGGGAGTTAAATTATTCTACGGATTATTGCAAATTGAATTACCCTAGTAGCAAGGTCAAGATAAATCTTTGACATGTATTGCCAACCAGTAATTTCTTAGTAAAAGATAACAAAGTGTGCATTTTCTACTTCCAGCTGGGAAGATCTAGTGAGAACCGAATGATATCAGATTGACGTGATGAAATCGTCATAATCTGTGAGCACTATAATAATAGAAAAATAATTGATGCCCAAGTATGAAAACAAACAAAAAAAGAAGTCATGCATATTTACAAGAAACAACAGAAGCAACAACAAGAAGATCTTCTAATCAACATGCAAGTACTATATATTATATGAAATAATGAAATTGAATAATGAAGCAGTAGTCTATCACCAAAGAGCCAAAGATGAAAGAAGCCTGGATTAGCAGCTGTTTATTTCAGTATTTGTATATGTATATATACTGGTGGCAACTGGGAAAATACATGCACCGTTTATTTCAACATTTCAATATTTTTCTACCCACATTAATAGGTGCATATATACCGAGTGGTACGATATTTTCAAATATTGTGTAGAGATAATAATAAAATTCATAAAATTTTGATAATCTCACAAAATTCTTGTATGCATCTATAGCAGCATGGCGCAAAATTTCAAATCTTAAATAGCTTTCATAAAGTTTGACAACATTCACACGAAATGTATTCGTATAGTAGTGCATATGCATGGGAGAGAGAGATATGTATACGCACCGAAATAATGCCTCTAGTAGCTGAGTAATTAGTGACTATATACACATCAAATAGCTTCAAATTATTAACTATATATTAATAAAAAACCAAATATCGAATCATTACTTATTGTCCATACATATTATTGAGGCTAGAGCCAAACAAACATTTGGAATCCATGAAACATCTTGCTAGTCATCATCTCACTAGTCTGATTGCTTGTTGCCATTGTGAACACTCAAGGTCAGACGCACCAAAAGTGAACAGTGAGCAGGACATGTCAAGAAAGCTGAAACGTACCAACTAGGCAATTTGTGCATATCTTAGATATAATGGCTAGACTGATGATACGCTGACGGAGCAAAATTCATAGGATCGAGTACTTAATTAATTAAATTGATGATGGTATGCATGACAAGGTAGAGTTAAAAGGGACTAGAAAGCAAGTTTTTACCCTCAAGCACAATCAAGGAATCAAGTGCAGATGGACTATAAGCATGCATGTTAGTTTTAAAATAAATACTACTAATTATTTGTTGTTGTATATATATCTTACCAAATGTTAGTTACAGACCCTGCATGCATGATCACAAAACGACCGTCTTTCCCACAACAACATGTTGTCGTTACTGACCATGCACGATTGAGTATGCTGGAAGCTACTATCACATGCACTAAAGTAATTAACAGCTAGGAGTGGCAGAGCAGTCTAACATGTAATTGATGTGGCTTTCACTTGAAGATTTCACATAGATATATACAGTAGGAGTATGAGCTTAACTAGTGTGTATTTTTATGTATGATTTCTCTTAGATAGTACTACTTTATAGGCAAGAATATATATTAATTTTTGATAAATGATAATTACAGAATCTCAACAAGTACTACAAATTAAGCAGTACAAATATATCCAAACAGATAGTTAGCTAATATATATGCTGACTAAAAAAACTAAAAACTACTTAATCAAGCGGCTAAACCGCACAAATAATATTGGCTTGCAATTTCTTGACAAAAAATGAATGTGTACATGTATAAACTTGCATTCATACTCTACTTTTCTACCCGTACACACTGTGCAGCAGCTGGTCCATGGTTTCATACCATGCATGACGCACCCTTTACTAGGAACTGCCATGCATGACCATGATGCATACTATGACGCGCATTTGACATCATTAGGGAGCCTGACTTAAACTAATCAGCCAGGCAATTAGCGTCAACAACATATATGCATGGCGCATTACTCAGCATTATATTGTTGTTCTAGTGGCTGTTAATTATGGCTTCTACACCTCAATCTATCTCCTCTCACCACACACATGGAGGTCCTGCACACATAGGCATATTTTCATGCAGGGCATCAATTCCCTTCCTCCATGATAAGCAAAGCAAAGCAAACCCAACCCAACCCCAAAGACTGCACACTGCACCCCCATCATGCATGCATATATGCATTATATGTCTAGACATATATATCATATATATATATCCTATGGCTAGCTTAGCTCCATCCACACATCTTTTTTCTTCTCTCACCAAGAGAGAAACTTTTCAGATGCAAATCTCTTTACCATGCAACTGAAAAGCAGGAAAGATCTAGCGAGACCATGTCGCCCAAAAGCTACACCTCTGCCTGCGCACAGAGAGAGATATCGATCTCCTCTGAAAAGCAGACATAATTAAGGGGAGCACGTACACACTACACACACCACACCACCATTTTTTTTCCCTGCAGAGATTCTACCGATCATCTTCAAAAGAAGAGCTAGTGGTGGTCATGGTGGACTCATGGTGAGAAGAGAGGAAAGAAAGATAGTTAGATAGATAGATAGATAGCACATCGATTGATCATGCAAAGGCATGCATAAATGCATCTCCATCCATGCGTTGGAAAAGCTAGCAGCTAGCTTCAGCTTCCTCCTGAAGCTTGATAAGACCAGAGCTTGCAGATGGCATGGGCTGGATAGATAGCTAGTAGAGAAACTAAAGAATTACTAGGAAGATGTTTGATGCATATCTCAGTTGCAAAACCCTTATAATTTCTTGACCACCTCTCATTGTCTTCTACAGAGAAAAGGGAAACCCTAACAAAAGATGAGATGAGAGAAAGACCATGGACTGATTGATCGATCACTAGAAACGAAACGACTGATCTAACATAAATAGCAAATGTATCGGGCCGGGCGTGGCGCGCGCGCTTCGCGGCAGTGCATCGTCCTGAGCAATGAAGAATAATCCAAGAATTATGATCGATTCGATCTCCATTTGGAAGAACACAACAAGATCATCATCAAGCAGTTGCAGTACATGATGCAGATGCTGTTGATGAGGAGGAGGTGGTAGGGGATTTGGTTCGTACCGGCGGCGGTGCGGTGCGGATGGAACAATGGGGGGAGGGATCGATCGATCTCAGGCGGACGCGTCGCCGGCGCCGAGCGTGGTGGGATTTTCTCCCGCGCGTCTATGCGTGGATGGGGGCTGCGGAGAAAGCCCCTGGGACTGGGGGCTTGAGGGGATAATTTGAAGGCCTTCTTATTTTAGGGGCTTTAGTAGGGGCCTTATTAGACCTGATTTTTTAGTCTCAACACTCAAAATTAGTATAGGGGCTATGTTTATGACCTCTACTGGAGATGCTCTAAAGCTGTGTTCGGGAGGGCAAGTTCCTAACCTTGACTCCAGGCACGGAAAACAAAGCACTCGATTATAGTGAGATTAATTAAGTATTACAAAAAAAACTTGAAAATGGATTAATATGATTTTCTAAAGCAACTTTCATATAGAAAACATATAAAAAAGTACACCGTTTAGCAGTTTGAAAAACGTACGCGCGGAAAACGAGGAAAGTGAGATGGGAAAGAGGGGAAGAGAACATAGCCAGATATGAAGCAGGATTCAAGCCACTCCTATCGACGAGTGATACTCGCGGACCGGATGTGTAAAGTATTGGGGTACGTTGGAACGAGGGTCTATGTAGTACGACATCAAGCTGATAAAAGATAAAGATTATACTGGTTCAGGCCCCTTATCAAGCAATAGCCCTAGTCCAGTTTATATGAGATTGATGATGAAGAGAACAGATTACAAAGAGAGTAGTCGAAACAGATGATACTGACGAGATTGTAGTCGAGGGGTTCGACGAGATCTCCCGACGACTTGGCTCCGCGTACTCCGGCTTCGTAAACTTTGGTGGGTGTGTTGGCGATAGGATTAGGTGATCTGTACCCCTCCCAGGAGGTCCCTTTTATACCGTAGATCATCTTGACCCCCAAGAAAGGTTTGAGGATATCGGATCTGGTACGGTATAACAGAAACTCTATCCCTTCCGAGTAGGACTTTGGAAATCACTTGACTCGTAGAGATATTTTCCATAATTTGAAACGGTTTCCACGTGACATTCATGGGAACAATCCGTATACGTGAAGGTATACTTTATCGGTATATTCCATAAGTCGTAGAATAGGAGGTATGCCTTATCCGTAACCCTGACAACTCCACTTTAGAGTATATATGCTACTAGCTAGAGAGTTAAGTTTAGCAATTTTGAGTCCTGCTAAAAAGGCCGTAAAATCTATCGGTTGAGAAGTTTGTTAGTAAATGTTTAGTAAAAATTTTCTTTTAAGTACATACAGCATTAGGAAGTAGATTTTTAGTTAGTAAATGCTTCTAAAATTTGTGGTTTGAGTGATTTCCACTTCGTTCCACCTTTTCTTACCTAAGTTTTATTTCGGACTATCCTTTACCTAAATGTTTTACTTTGGGCTAGGTATTTCATCAATTTTACATTTTTATCACCCAAACTCTCTTTGCGGACACATCACAACCTCAAACACATCGACACAATTGTGCCAATAATCATCCCTATTTATATGCAAGCTCATATCTTTGCTAGGGGAGAGATTGGATGTGGCTATACAAAAGCGTTAGTCAAAAGTACAACAAAACGTTAGAAAATATAACTTAAAGTGATATTAACTTTGGGTAATAAAAGATGGCCCGAAACAATTCAATCAAAAATGGTTTTGATAATGGGCATGTTCGACAGTCATGGTTGCGGTTGCAGCATTGCCAACAACACCAGTGCCGCAAGCATCAGACTAACATGCGACTGTTGTAGCCTCAGCCGCAGACCAGCCTTCCAAACCGCCTAATATATGTGTCTATATAGTAATGATTAAATATGTGCATAGAAGGTTATATCAATATCCTAAACATTATACTTCAAAGCATGCAAGTGACCAATAATATATAGCCATGGGTAAAAAGTTTTGGTATGTCACATCGGATATATGGACACACATTTGAAGTATTAAACATGGACTAATAACAAAACAAATTATAGATTCCGCTTGTAAACTACGAGACGAATTTATTAAGTCTAATTAATCCGTCATTAACAAATGTTTTCTGTAGCACCACATTGCCAGATCATGGAGCAATTAGGTTTAAAAGATTCATCTCGCAATTTTACACATAATCTGTGTAATTAGTTTTTTACCTATATTTAATACTCCATGCATGCGTCCAAACATTCGATGTGACATGGTGAAAAATTTTGTCAGGAGATCTAAACATGCCCATAGTGTGCATCACATATGTTAGATATTGCAGTCTGTAGTCGTATGGTGTGACTTGATCATTCATATTAATTTTTTTACTTTAAAATTATATTATATCTTCATCCATGAGGATCCAGGTTATGTAATTGGATAAATACATAGTCTGAATCACCAAATATTGATATGGTAAGATATTGTAGAGAATTTATGTTATGTTTGAATTGCTATCATACTAAAATTTGAAAACACAACAAGAAAATCGTATGGTTAAAAGTGGTAGGGAAGTGATGAACACATCCTAAGAGTAAAACCAAGAAGATGGCCACAGAGTTGATGGGTTCACAGGGGATGCGGTGGTGGGGTCCAAGGAAGGGTGGGGTTGCGGTGGTGGGGTCCATGGAAGGGTGGGGTGGGTGGGGCCGTGGGGGGCGGACGCCGTTTTGCGTGGAGGGTGTCGTCACGCGGACGACAGCGCGGCGTAACCAGCAAGGCCAAGGAGGAGAGGGGACACGTCCGATCCGATCCGACGGCCGCGATCGATCGACCGATCCAGCGATCTAGAGGCTTCGTAATTCTTGCTTTGCCGCGAAGGCTTCCGTTTACGCGTTCCATTTGGCGGCTGTGTTGTGTGCTGTGCTGTGCAAGCCACAATACAAAACAAGCCCAGCAAGCGTCCGTTGTCCATTTGGATTGAACACATACGTATAGTACTACGGCCCTGTTTATTTTGATGTCAAAAATACCAAAATTTTAGTATAGTTGTCAAAATTTTAGCATAATTTCTTATATAGTTACCAAAATTTGACAGCAAACTAAATGTAGCCACTTTTTTTGGCAACTTTACTAAAATTTGGTAAGATTGAAAATGGCATCAAATTGAATATTGAATAGGCCTTACACGTCCTACAACGTACTCCTCTCGTCCTAAAATTGAGTTTCTGTGTTAGATTTGTTTATTTTAAACAAAAGTACTAATACTCGCACTGACCGTGGCGTCCTGTCACTATGTATGATTAACCCGTGAACATATTTATAGATGAATAGATCAAAGCAGTGGGTTCGTGATTTATTTTAGTCTATATAAAGAGATTTTGTGAGTTCGCTATTTACTCCCTCTGTTTAAAAAATAACTTAAATCCTAGAGATAATTTTAGATACACGTGTGTATATGTGTGTCTAGATTTATCTCTAAGATTTTAGTTTTTCCTTTTCTTTTTAAGAAAAAACATGAGGGAGTACACCGTTACCTGCCATGCTGCGATGGCCGGCCGTGTGCGTGTTCCAATTGTGATGGCGATACTGCCGAAAAAACAGTGCATCTATCGTACTATCCTAGGGGTTATTAAGGCTGTGTTTATTGCAGCGCAAAGTTTGGATTTTGATTGAAATTGGAGATGATGTGACTGAAAAATTATGTGTATATGACAGGTTGATGTGATAGAAAAGGACTGAAGTTTGGACAGCCTAAGATTGGTGGCATTTTAAATCATATCATTTTTTTAAAACGAGGCTATCAAAGATATACATATATTTAGTATTTTTACTGAACTTTGATAAATCTTGTCAAAACTTGATAATATTATCAACTTATATCAAAATTTTGAAATCGCTAAAGTTAGAGAAGGTTTATTTTTACTACAATCGCTAAAAATAGTCCCCTGGTAATTTGGTGGCGACAGACTGACATGCATGCGCGTGCATGTTGTCAAGTCATGGATGATGAACTTGTCATGTTTGTAGCTGGAGTACTCCAGATTGGCAGCTGACAGCACATGCATGCGCATGCACACACGTAATCTCCGGCCGGATGTCCATTTTCCATTTGTTCCTTGGCCAATTTTTTTTTAATTATACATACACACATTTAAAGTCTAATAATAAAATAAATTATATATTTATTAAACCTAATTAATCTATCATTAGCAATGATTACTGTAGCATCACATTGTCAAATTATGACGTAATTAGGCTCAAAAGATTCGTCTCGCAATTTACATACAACAACTATTGTATTGAAGTTTGTAAAAATGTGAAATAGATGTATTGCAACTAGATAAAGTGGGGGTAATTATAATAGGATTTGATTAAGTGAAATACATTTTAGTCTTTTTGATTTTAGTGTTGAGAAGGCATCCCAATTAATCGTCAATTGAATTCACTCCTATTTTATTATGTTCTTGATCATGCGAGAGACGACTGATCGTTAATTTCCCGGTACAATTAGATCGATCCATCGGCTGTGTTTCTTTCGTAATTAATTGCAGTTGGTGGAGATAACGCGAGATGATCGCGAGCACTACTAGTACAGCACACAAATGATGTCCTTGTCTAACAATGTCATCACCTATCGAGATCAGAGACGACTCCTGATCGATCCCAAGGTTGACGAATGCTGCTAGCTACTCCAAGCTAGCCTGTGAGGGCACCCACAATGGTTATCTATAGTCTCTCTACAAAAGATTCATGTCATCATATTTTCCTACATGGAAGATATTAAATAAAGAGAGAGAGCAAATCTATCTACTAACTTAGAGATAGTCTATAGAGAAAAACGAGGCAATGCATGAGAGAGCTATAGATACCCATGTAGACATATTATTGAGGTGGTTTCAAATGGCTAGCTAATATACCTATCTTGACCTAGTAGCTAGCTAGTACCTACGTACCTAGTACCTAGTTGTACGAGCAACGGAATATCCGGCCTGTCCGCCGCCTAACTCACCGGAGCTGACAACGACGACACTGCTCAGTTGTATAAGGATTATGTTTCCATGATTTCAAATGTTCCAATGGCTGTGTTCAGCTCAGCGTAAAGTTTGGATTTTGGTTGAAATTGGAGATGATGTGACTGAAAAGTTATGTGTGTATGACAGGTTGATGTGATGGAAAAGGACTGAAGTTTGGAGGCAAACTTTGAATCTAAACACAACCAATATTTATAAGGTAAAGCAATTTTCATGATCGGGAGGAAGCAAACAATGTGCTAGCCAGCCGACGCGAGCCAATATCATAATCCGTTATGGACAAATTACACATATTATTTTTCCTTGTTGCAATGTATGGATATTTTTTTTAAGTATATAGTACTTATAAGAGTGTACACACATATGTATAACCAATGAGATGCACTTGATAGCGCAGTGCTAAGAGATGTGTGGTTTTAATCTCTAACACGCTCACAACTTTTTTTCTTTAATAAAAAAGTTTGGAGGGACCCTCAAGGCCCTCTCTCCAAATCTCCCCCCTTTTTTATGTATATCCAATCTCTATCTATTCGGACAATTTCTTCTTAAAGAATGTTTGGAGGGACGTCTCTCCCTCCAAATCTCCTTTTTTTTAATATGTATACACAATCTCTATCTCTTTGGATAATTTCTTAAAAAAACATATTTCGAGAGACGTCTCTCTCTTCAAATCTTGTTTTTTTATGTATATCCAATCTCTATCTCATCGGATGTCTCTCCTCCCAAATCTTTTTTTTAATGTATATCCAATCTCTATCTCTTCTACAATTATGAAAAAATAAAGATGTTTTTGTCAGGATTTTAATACGTCATTCGTGTTTAAGTTGGTTTCTTGCTATGCCATTCGATTCATGTCCGTGTGTGCGTTTCATCGGATCAAGTTCCTATTACGAACAACATAGCTTTCTACTATGGCCGTGTTCGTGTCTTTGTATGGGAAGATTAAATTTTGGATACTCATGGCACGCTTTTCAAACTATTAAATAGTGTATTTTGTACGAAAACTTTCTATATAAAAGTTGCTATAAAATATCAGATTAATCCATTTTTCAAATTTGTAATAATTAAAACTCAATCACACGTTATTACCACAATCGTTTTTGTGAAACGCTTAATCTTCATCTTCATCCTTATTTTTTCAGGAGATTCAACAACACCTACTATATATTTCTACTTTCGGCACACGTGTGCACATACTGAAATCCCTACGTAAAATCCAGTAATCCTAATAGGAGTTTTGGGATGGGCTTAAGTAGAGAACTGAATCGCTTTTTTTAGGAAACAAGTATACTATGACTCCCTCAACTATTGGTCGAGTATGATTCATAACCTCACACCACAAAACCGGGTATATTGACTCCTCCAACTACAAAACCGATGCCAACTATATCCCTAGATGGTTTGGACAGCTTTTGGATGACGTGGCGCCCACGTGGCAGTGTTGACCCGGTATTTGTCCCGCGTGTCATCGACGTGTTGCTTATATTGGCACAAGAGTAAAAAAAAATTGTGGGACCGGCATATCATTCACAAAAAAAAAATAGTGGAGACCACGGACATGTGGGCCCGCATGTATCCCTCACCTCTCCTCCTCTCTCTCTCATCTTTTCCACTCCTCACCATCCAACGCTAGAGCGCGGGGCGGCAGCGACGGCGCACAGGGGAGGAGCTCGCCGACCGTCCACGCGCGGGGAGGAGCCCGCCGGCCGTCCGCGAGCTCGCTGGTGTCCGCTCCGGGGAGGGAGCTCGCCGGCCGTCGTTGTTGGCGAGTGAGGGAGACTCGCCGGCGTCCACGGCGGAGGAGCTCGCGGCCGTCCACACGCGAGGGGAGGAGCCCGCTGACCGTCCGGCGAGCTCGCCGGCGTCCGCGTGTTAGCCTGAAGATAATCTTGTGGCATTTGCAATAATTTTGTTTGCTTTCAGTTAGTAAGTTGAATTCTTAGGCATAGGATGCTGCATGCATTTTGTAACGGCTGTCCAGGAAGATTCAGTCTTGGGCAGCTGCTTTCCCGTTTTTTCTGTAGTAGCGATGGAACTGGATCTGGAGCGTGGATGGCGCGTTCAGTCGTTGGATCCGGTGAAATCGGTGTTTGTTATGCATGTAACAACCTCACAAGATGAGGGAATAAAATTGAAGGAGAATCAGAAAAGCTGCAGGTGGTTACGCAGCACCAAAAAAAACTCTGTTCTTCGTTTCAGTTCTTTCAGTTACTGTTCACGTCTGAAAAATATTCAGAGATTGTAGCGTTAGGCACTGATCGAGAGCTGAGCGAGGGGTTTTTGCTGACACATTGGTATCAGAGCGAGGCTCCGGTTGTTTTGATGTCGTCGGATGGCCGCTACAACTCGCCACCGAGGGCGTGGTGGAATGGCGGAAGCGGCGGGCGAGCAGGGGAGCGGCAGCGCAAACGGCGCGACGATGCCGCTGGTGCCGCTGTCCAGAGATGCGGCGGCGGCTGCGAGGCTGCCGATGCTGACGAGGACAACTACCCCGACTGGGCACTGGCTGATGCGAGTGAGTCTTCAGGCACAAGGGCTGTGGACGGCCATGACCCCGGCTACGCACGAGTACCAGGATCGCGTCGGCTCTCTCTGCCATGTATCAGGCCGCGTTCCGTGCGAGATTTTGCGCGGCTGGCGCAGAGCACAGGCACCGGCGAGGCGCGCTGCGCTGGCACGCAACGTCTCGGACACCTGAACTTCCAGGCACTTAGGAGGTGGCGCACGTGCATTGATTCTTTCTCTTCCACAGATTGATCATGCGGACGAGCTATGCGACGGGTGCCTTGCAGGCAAGCAGCGTCGCGCGCCATTCCCGCGCGCGAGGTCGGTTCAGACGCAGCGAGACGGCGCTCGAACTAGTGCATGGCGACCTCTGTGTCCGATCTCGCCGGCGACGCCAGGCGGTCGGAAATATTTTCTCCTGCTGGTTGATGACATGAGTCGTCACATGTGGATTCGGCTCCTCACTTCCAAGCACGAGCGGCGACAGCGATCAAACAGTTCAGGCCGGCTGTGGGAGACGGAGACCTGGTCGGTGACGTGAACAATACACTCACGACTGACGTCTAACGTGTCCGTCTATCAGCACTCGCCAGCAGACCGCAGTGAGCTTCACCTCCGTGGAGTTCATGGAGTATTGCGCCGATCGTGGTGTGAAGCGCCAGCTCACGGCGCCTTACTCGCCACAGCAGAACGGTGTCGTGGAGCGCCGGAATCAAACTGTGGTGGCCACGGCGCGTTCCATGATGAAGGCTGCCGGAATGCCAGCTCACTTCTGGGGAGAGGCAGTGGTGGCGGCGGTGTACGTACTCAATCGATCATTGACTAAAAGTCTTGATGGGGTGACGCCGTATGAAGCGTGGCATGGTCGCCGACCTACTGTCGAACACCTGCGTGTGTTTGGGTGTGTGGGCTATGTTAAGACGGCCAAGCCAAACTTGAGGAAGCTCGACGACCGTGGCACAAGGATGGTCTTCATTGGTTATGAGCAGGGGTCGAAGGCCTACCGGATGTACGATCCGGTGGCGCGGCGCGTGTGCGTGTCGCGAGACGTCGTGTTTGACGAGACGACATTCTGGAGCTGGAGCGGCTGTGAGGAGCATGAAGGGGATGCAGACGCTTATGTGGAGTTCTCGGTTGAAAACTACACAGCGCCGGTTGATGTGAACCACAGTTCAGATGCGGCGACATCTCAAGCTGCCGAGGATCCATCGTCGATCTCGCCCAATTCGGTGGCGACGGTGACATCTGAAAATGCACTGGATTCCCAAGAAACAGCAGTAAGTCTGCCTACTGGAATTGAATTCTGCTCTCCTCCAAGCAATGCAAGCGAGGGCACTGATGAGGCGCCCAGACGATACAGGACGGTGGCGAACATGCTCGCCACTACGACGCCCATCCTCGATTTTGACTACAGTGATGAACTGATGATGGCTGTTGAGGAACCAGCGAGCTTTCTGGAGGCTGAGAAGAAGGGTTGCTGGAGAAAAGCGATGATCGAAGAGATGAAATCCATTGAAGGAAATCATACGTGGTCGCTGAGTGATCTGCCACCAAGCCACAAAGCCATTGGTCTGAAATGGGTGTTTAAAGTCAAGCGTGATGCTAAGGGCGAAATTCTGAAGTATAAAGCAAGATTGGTGGCAAAAGGATATGTACAACAACAAGGAGTAGATTTTGATGAAGTGTTTGCTCCGGTGGCTAGAATGGAGACAGTAAGACTGCTTATTGCAATGGCTGCTCAGGAGGGGTGGCAGGTTCACCACATGGATGTCAAATCAGCGTTTCTGAATGGTGATTTGGAAGAGGATGTTTATGTGCAGCAGCCACCTGGGTTTGTTGTTGAGGGTGAGGAAGGAAAGGTGCTGAAACTGAAGAAAGCTCTCTATGGTCTAAGGCAGGCACCCCGAGCTTGGTATGCCAAGTTAGATTCTAGTCTTGCAGGTCTGAATTTTGTCAAGAGTGCAACTGAGAATGCAGTATACACTAGAGGGCATGGTGATTCAAGACTGGTAGTGGGTGTATATGTGGATGATATAATTGCCACGTAAGTGCCACGTCAATGCCACATGGGACAGAGATCTAGTCAAACAAGCCACGTAAGCGCCACGTCAGCCAAAACCGCCTTCAAAACCGCCGAGAGACCTCGTTTGCCCGGTTTTCGTAAGTTGGGGGACGGGTTGTACCCGGTTTTGCGATCAAGGGATGAAAATCGGACTGGGCGACAAATAGAGGGACCCAAAGTGAACTTATTCCCTTATGCAAATAAACGATTTATGTAGTCTGCTCATCTCCATATCTCCATATGCATATGCATGTACTCCCTCTATATTTTAATGTATGACGCTGTTGACTTTTTAACTAACGTTTGAGCACTCGTCTTATTCAAAAATTTTATGCAAATATAAAAATATTTATGTCATGCTTAAAGAACATTTCATGATAAATCAAGTCATAATAAAATAAATTATAATTACATAAATTTTTTTGAATAAGACGAGTGGTCAAACGTTTGTCAAAAAGTCAACGGCGTCATACATTAAAATACGGAGGGAGTACATCTAATTCTTTTAGGGAAACTACTGAAGGAGATCCTACACAGTCACATCCAATTAAGCTCTCTAATGAAAATATGGACATGTTTATGAGTATATTCGGGATCGCTCCCTGTAATGATGCAAATATGTCTAAATTAAATCCCAATGGTTTCATACATATTGAGAAAATAAGTGAGTTGAAATACTATCATACGTGAGAATGATCATTTGGGATCTGGACCCACGTATCAATAACATATAAGATGATATTTTTCAACTTAGTGATTTTCGCGGCGGTACCAAGCAAATTGGCCATTTAATTAACCAGAAATATTAATTAGTTTTTCACATTGCAACGCATGGTCACTTTCTCTAGTCTGAATATAAATGCATATTCCTATCTACTAAATTTATAAGTATTTCGTTCACTAGAAGTACTAATGAAATCCGAAGCCTAATTTCTCAGAAAAATTCTCGCCCAATCGAATGGAAACAACAAAACTTTCCCCAAGAAAAGAAAAGGAAAGAAATTTCCCTTCTAATTTTTTTTTTCAAAATCCCTCTAAAAAAAGAAATGAAAAGGAACACAAGCTACTGCATACAATATATGGGCTTCAGCCCAAATGCCAATTCACCGGCCCATTACAGACTACAGGCCTCACGCATGCATGAATTTACAGGGCCCAGCCCATACATATGCTCCTGCAAAATGCCGGCCCACTGGATTAGTAGGAGAATTCAGTCCTTATATATACTCCCCCACCCCAAGTCTGAAATCTGAATAATTGGGAATAACCATCTCATGCCAACTTTGAAACTGCTTCAGCTAAAGTTCTATAAGTTCAATCTGATATACGAAACCAATGCAACAATAATTCTCTTGTGTCCCTTTCTTTGAAACGCCCAACTTGTTTTCTTCAGTACGAATTCACAGTGTTTCATCTGAAATCCATTCATTCCAAACTTTTTGTACACATTTGTCAATCTTAGTGCATGGATAAAAAGCTCGATTGGTCTGGTTGTCGGTCGCTTGATCTTTCATGCCACGTGGACAATACCATGAACACTAATCATGGCAAATCTTAAAAGTATATATACACAGTTGACAGCAACTTCATCAGTTGACGACAGCCACATGACCTTAATCCTGAAAGTACTATTTAGTACTATATATATACCAAAGTATACTCCCGCTATCAACTTATATCCCACTGTCCCAACTTTTTTTCAATAATGTAACACGACACTTCGATCAGTCTCTGTACCCAAAGATGCACAAAGAACACGCCATTGTCATTAGCTAATCCAAATTAATTGTTTTCTGGCATTAGCAGTACAAAATTGTTGCTAATTCAGTCTCTGAAATCTTAATGACGATCGATCTTTTTGACAGCAATGACGAACTGAAACTGTGAAACATGCATTTCACCATCAGTAGGAAAAGAGGCATTTAACGATTTGATGAGAGCATCAGAGATTCAGAGGTGAAACTTTGACTCGATTGATTGATCAATCTGCTCCCATGATAGTACTACTAAATCTTTCAGATAATGAATCGACGGATCGACAGCAAAATAATTCCACTGCCAATGGAATCGGACATCGGACATGCAGCCAAGTGCATGATACTGCATGCGCACAAAACAACAAGATAAAAAAATAAAGCACCCTGAAAACAACAGCATGCAGCTAGCTAGCATAGCAATATTGTCTTTCAGACAGCAAGACTATTTACATATTGCATCTTAACTCTGAACTTTGGAAGAAGAGTAGCTTTTTACATCTCACAGAGTTGGTCACTATCCAGTTGTTGCTAACTGTAAAGATTAAGATGCATCAAAGTTAATCTAGGTCTCAAGAGGTAAACTAAATCTGCACATGAAAGGAAAGGAAACAAGATGGACAGGCTAAAAAGCACAGAAGCTGACGATAAAAACTTGTGCTTTTTCAGCCTGAAACTTTGCATCAACTATATTGATACGCATGACATGAGGTTTCTTGTCGGCTATGATGTTATGGAATTTTGCAGGTGCAGATTAGCCTGAAAGTGAAAGCCATCTAGCTAGAGGGGACAAATAGAATGTGCAGACAGTGGTGCAGTAGTAGAAGACAAGTGTAATCCTTGATATGATTCAACTTGCTTGCATTTGCTTATCTTCTTCTTCAGAGAGAACAAGCAGAGAGTACCAAACTCAATGACCTTTCACTTAATGTTTGCATGAATCGATTTCCCACCATCTCGATGTGATGTGATGTGTGTGCACAACATATGGACAAGTGGGCAAATCTTGTTTAAATTGACCCAATTGAATTATTGGTTCCTTGCATGCAGTGTGACTCAATGTGCTTTTTATTTCTTTTCCTCGAAAAACAAGACTATCCTTTGAAAATCAGAACAGCAACAACAATAACAAAAAAAAAGAAAAGAAAAAAGGCCCTCATCATTGTGGTATTCATCAGTTTTCCACCACATTTTCTTAGATTGTGTTTCACATGCTCTATGCTCTATATGTTACATAGTAACATAATGCTAAATCATATATATTCCATATATGTACTACTATTTTATTTCCATCATAAAAAAATACAGCAATAATATTTTAAAGGACAGATAATTGCAATATGTTATGTGTGGTACAAGAAGATTCTAGGCATGGCATGGGCTTGAAAAGTCAAAGTGGGCCGGCCTGGAAAAGTGGCAAAGGCCCTAATGCTGATCACTAATATAGAAAAATCTCTTGATTTGAGCCAAACAGCCAGTGGCAGTGGTCAAGACAGGTCAGGTCCTTGTCACCCTAAACCTGAACAGCCAGTGGAGACTGGCACTAATCAGGGATTCAGCCATTATTAATAGCCTCATTTCTTTTCATAATATGATGTATGATTTACCTTTTTTACTAGTATTATCATTGCAGGAATAATATTTATTGGTCTCTGGCTGACATTATCCTGTGCTTTATATAATTAAAGGGAAAGACAGAAGCAGGGCCATGTGTGATTTCCTTCCTTATTTGTGCATGCAGCCATTGAATGCTGCAGTGTGCAGGAGTATTAATTATTTCATCAATATAGTTAAATTTTACAGGAACTAATTATGAACTGGCCCCCATTGCTAGCAAACTATACTCAACAGTGCAATACTATCTCTGTTTCGAACTGGTCCTCCGTCTCTTATATATGTACTCCAATGCACGTGACAATTTATCTGTCAGTCTTTTTCTTTTTTTAATGATAAATCGAGTAACAATACTATCTATAATCGATAGAAGATGACGTGTGCGTGAAAGACGGCGAGCCTTACAATGAAGAAAGAAGAGGAATCAAGGATAAGATGCAATGTATCTAAATGGACATTATAATTGAACTTTTGGCTCCTTTGTTACAAGTTGAAGCTTAATTTCCCAACATGCCAATTAAGCTTTTTACATGGAGAAATTTTATAATTCTTGAGAAAGTATATTGAGGTTCCTAAATTTACACTAAAATCTTTAATACCTTGAGATACTTAAGTACCTGGAGGTACCAAAATTTATACTAGAAAATGTGGCACCTTCTCAATAATGATAAAACTACCCTTTTACATGGTACCTAGTGAATACGTTTCTAGCTATCAATAGTTTCTCAATCGTTAGCCTCACCCAACACTACCTTTTCTTATCTTGGAATAAAACAACAAAAGTTTCCCATATGGAGAAATGTAAAATTACATTCTAAAATGTAAACTAAGGGTCATAGTAAAGTTATATTTGTACAATATTCAATAATTCAATGCGACTTACTTCTCTCATTTTCACCACTTGCGCTTCCATGATTCCCTGCTACTCCTCCGTCCCTAAATATATGACGCCATTGATTTTTTTAAATATGTTTGACCGTTCGTCTTATTCGAAAAATTTAAGTATTTTATTCTTTTTTCCTATCATTTGATTCATTGTTAAATATACTTTTACGTACGCATATACATATTTCATAAAAGTTTTTAATAAGACAAATAGTCAAATATATTTAAAAAAAGTCAAGGCGTCAAATATTTAGGGACGGAAGGAGTATAAATTTTCAGGCGCCCGAATTCTAGCAAATCTCATATAACAAATAACAAAACAAACTTGTTTATTTGCGTGCTGCTTATGATAATGATGAATCATTGATTCGATCGAGTCGGTTTCAAAGGTACGGAGTGACAATGATCTGCCAAGATTTTACAGCAACATGGTGGGTCAGTAAATAGTTGTTTTCCAGCTACCATACAATACAAGCAGTCAATTAACATGTCCAGATTTTACCATCCATTAATTGACAGAGATGGTGGTGGGCCATCTCCATCTCTCTCAAATAAGATGGTGATTTTTATTTTTATTTTTATTTTTGATATGGGGTTGGGTCACTGCAGTGGTAGTAGTGGCACCACGCCGCAGAGCAATCAGACACGCACGCGTATAAACCCCATAGAGCCAAGCACAACCTGCTCCTCCCTATTTCAGTCACGTTCCCTATTACAATTAGTAGCTTTCGTCCTCTTGCCAGCTTCCTACCTAAGCTAGCTATTCTCTCCATCCCAAAATAAACGAACATAATATATATTTAGTACTATAAATCTGAATAGCGTAGTATCAGTACGTGTGCACACATCTTATACTAGTTTCGTTTATTTTGGGGTTCCTCTATCCCAAAATATACATTATAATCAATAGCAGGCGGTTATATTTTAAGACGGAGGTACTAGCTGCCTGCACAAAAATTAATCAATTACTAGTTACGCTGAAAAACACAGCAATTTAACGTTCATATGAATCCTGTAGTGCCGCGCCCAAATCAATCAATAAATATATACTCTCTATCCCAAAATATAAGACACAACCACATTTTTTATGTCTTATATATAATAAGGTGTGCCTGTATGTATACATTAACTATCGCATCTTGGTTTCATGTACCATTAAATTTAGGTTATTTATTTCATGTACCATTAAGTCTTCCAATCACATTATTTGCATTTATGGATGTGATTCAATCGAGGATGTGATTAAATTCTTTAAATGTTCTCTGTGTTAGGAGTGGTTGAGTCTTATATTTTAAGATGGAATGAGTATATATATACACACATCACCTGAAGCTGGAGGCTTGCAGTGAGTCGTACAAGTGTAGAACAACACTTGTGCTAGCTTAGCTTAGCTTAACTATCTCGTTGCCAGCTGCACAGTTTCAGCTAGCGCTAGCTATCAATTAGCTAGGATTGATTCATATTTATCTCCTACAAATCCCAAGTAAAACAGCAGCATCATATCAGTGGCTAGCTGAGTGATCGATCAATCGATCATGGCGGAGTCGGCGGCGGGTGATGGGGGTTGGCCGGAGCCGGTGGTGAGGGTGCAGGCGCTGTCGGAGAGCGGGGCGGCGACGATCCCCGACCGGTACGTGAGGCCGGAGACGGAGCGGCCGTCGTCGTCGTCGTCGTCGTCGGAGGCGACGAACGCCGTCGCCAACATCAACATCCCGGTGGTGGACATGTCGTCGTCTCCGGGGACGGCGGCGGCGGCGGTGGCGGAGGCGTGCAGGGAGTGGGGGTTCTTCCAGGCGGTGAACCACGGGGTGGCGCCGGCGCTGCTCCGGCGTGCCCGCAGCGTGTGGCGCGGGTTCTTCCAGCAGCCGATGGAGGTGAAGCAGCGGTACGGCAACTCGCCGGCGACGTACGAAGGGTACGGCAGCCGGCTCGGCGTCGACAAGGGCGCCATCCTCGACTGGGGTGACTACTACTTCCTCCACGTCAGACCGCCCCACCTCCTCTCCCCTCACAAGTGGCCCCACCTCCCCCCTGACCTCAGGTAGTACCCATCACTCATTAACTAATTTCCACCTACAATTATTATTATTCAACACAAAATTCCTCCTTAATCCCTCCGTCCTATAATATAAGGGATTTCGGATTGATATGACACATCCTAGTACAAATACAATGAATCTGGACATACGGTATATCCAGATTCATTGTACTAGGATGTGTCACATCCATCTAAAATCTCTTATACTATGAGACGGAGAGAGTGGTCGTTTTAGCATTTTCTTAATGCTAGTATAAGGCCGTGCTCTTTTGAGCAGTTCAAAACATTTCCCTCTTAACACGAAAAACGGAATAATAGATTAGTGTGTGATTAATTAAATTTTAGCTTAAAAGAACTTGAGAAACAGATCGATACAATTATTTAAAGAAACTTAAGTATAGAACTTTTTTTCTTCCAAAAACACAACCTTTGGCAATTCGAAAAGCACGAGCGAGGGAATAGAAGTTTAAAAGGGGTGAAAAGGATATGTCCTAATTACATGTGCAAAAATACTAATTAATATATATGTATAGAGAGACGACGGCGGAGTACAGCGAGGAGGTGAGGAGGCTATGCGAGAGGTTGATGGCGGTGATGGCGGTGGGGCTAGGGGTAGAAGAGGGGAGGCTACAGGAGGCGTTTGGTGGTGGAGAGGGTGCCGGAGTGTGCGTGCGGGTGAACTACTACCCGCGGTGCCCACAGCCGGATCTAACGTTAGGGTTGTCCTCGCACTCCGACCCCGGCGGGATGACGGTCCTCCTTGTCGACGACCGTGTCAAGGGACTCCAGGTTCGCCACGCCGGCGCATGGGTCACCGTCGACCCCGTGCCTGACGCCTTCATCGTCAACGTCGGCGACCAAATTCAGGTATTTGCATTACATACATTTCAACCAGTAACTATTACACACGTGTGTTATCTACTACTCCAAAAATGCACTGGATTTCTTTTTCTACCTCCATATATATAATTTTATTTTATTTTCACCTGCATTTTCCTCCTTTTTTTTCTTATAAATATACACAATTTCTCCGGTTTAAAATGGTCGTCTTCACGGCCTCACGGGTGCACCGTGTTCTAGCTAGTTTTTTTTTTCCCTTTCTAGTAGTTAATTTTCTCGATTTTTTTACTCCTCTTCCAAAAGTATGTAAAGATGGTGATGCATGTGTGTGTTAGTTTTGTCAAACACACATATCTATCGATCACATCCATCAATATAACCTAGTTATTATCTCATCGATCGATCCACATAACGATATTAATAATTAGTGGGCTATATTAGGACAACGAGAAGGGATTAACACAATCCATAAACTAGTAAAGTACAGCCAACCTACTACTGTTACCTGACGTGGATCGAAGAGGGTAAAATAAAACAATTAGAAAGGTAGGAAGTTTACGTGGTATATATCCAACCTTAGCTTCTACTTGCAAGATAGTTATAGCAAAGCTCCAGATTTTTTTACATGATTAGTAGAAGAGGTGGACATAAAAAATGTTTTTGTCCCAGCATATTTTTGGTTGTTTTTCACGTGGCGACACACGTAATTCGGCAGTTTTGACGGTCACATGCTTCAGTTTGATTTGATCGCTACTAGTATCTAATATATAAATAGTTTGATTGTGATGAAAGGGATTTATATGTTCAGTAATTAGTGTTCTTTTGATACTTGTAATTAAGTTTATCTATAAAATATGATCAGTGGTCAAACTAATGAAACAAACTATGTATAAAGTCAAAATTGTCATGTATTACGAGACAAAGGGATCGAGTACTATATATATAATAGGCTCTAGTGCATATGCATGTTGGTAAAAATAATAGGCACGTGGGAAAAAATAATGAACCGTTTTCATGGTAAAATATATGGAATAATTTGTAAGGGCAGCCATAGTGGCGGAAACAGCTTCTGGGTAGGTCAGGTGATCGTCTGGACTCCGCCACAACCGTTATTATTACTGAATGCAATCAATATATGTAAAAATGATCGGTCATCGTGAAACGTTATTAATCGTCCGGGCTTGACGACGATGCTAACTCTGCCACTGAACAACCACATAAACACGAAAGAAAAAAGAAATATACATAATCTTAGAGTTCATCAGTCCAAAATATAAACATTTCTATACTAAATATGGCCTTAGGTGCACGCATTCTAGTAGAGCCATGTGGCTGCGCGAGATTCACGTAGAGATGCTATTGTTTTATGGTTATAAGAAATGAGTTCATATGAAATAAATATCTTCGACACATGTTTTTTTTCCTTTTTATGGATGCATGCATGGCATATACCAGTTTTTTTTTTTTTGTTGAAATTTGATATTATGGCTCGTCGATCATTGGCTGAGTCGTTTAGTCCTCTGTATATATATATGCATTTTCTGTGGTCCTAGCTATGACGACTATTCTAAATTAACTAGAGGACAAATTTAGGAGTTATCACATAGTACTGGACTAAATGAAATAACATGACTAATTTATGTTTCTTACTCCTTCTGTTTTTTTTTAAAAATTATAAGTTGTTTTAACTTTGACCAAAGTCAGAGACTTATAATGCATTTAATTTATGCAAGTCGATAGATAAAAAATAAAACTGATTATCTCGTGCGTTTGTATTGTATGCGTCCGTCACCAGGCGAGAAGAATCGGAGCCGTTTGCTAGCAGCTATCTGTGTGTGAATGCATGCCTACTAATCAACCAATTAATCAATTAGGCTAGCTAGTTGCTGACGTGGTGGTATTTATACGTAGAAGTACACGTATGTACAGTATGCGTACGTGTACACACAAGTTTGACCTTTCTTCCAACGTCATCAGCTAGCTTGAATGTTTGTGCAAACACTATATAAATAAATATGTACTGCACCTATCAACTAAACCAAGCAATGATCATGTGCTTAATTTGTGTTTGTTTAGTATGAGAAGGTTAATTTTCTCATCTTAAAAAAATATAATTAAATATAACATGATGATGATTAACACTAATGTATACCATTGATCATCTTTAATTTCTGTGGCTGTATTCCGAATTGGGCATACAACAATGTGAAATCATGAATGCATGTTTGTCACTTGTTAGCCCAACCACACGAATCAGAGGTGGGACAATCACTCCCCAACAAACTCCCTGATCTCTAGACATGTGTTGCAATTTTTTTCCATCTTGTTTCCTTCTGCAAAAAAAATAAAAAGAAAAAAGTATTCTGGCAGGGTTTTCAGTGGCCACATCATCTGAATATGTCTGCAAAATAGGAACAGTATGCTGCAATGCCCTTGTCTGCTACTATACCCTCTGTTGATGCTAACCTATGGGTACCAAATTTTAGAGAGAAGAATATAGGCTGTGTTTAGATCCAAAGTTTGGATCCAAACTTCAGTCCTTTTCCATCACATCAACCTGTCATACACACACAACTTTTCAGTCACATCATCTCCAATTTCAACCAAAATCCAAACTTTGCACTGAACTAAACACAGCCATATTGCTGATAATCTTAGTTGCCTAGCTAGCTAGCTACCAAAACCTTGTAGTAGTTGGACAGATTTGTATATGGGGGCGATTATGTTCTTATCTCTGTTTTTCAACTCTAACTATCGCTATGTTTAGTTCTGAAATATTTCTTCAAACTTTCAACTTTTCCATCACATCAAAACTTTCCTACACATACAAATTTCTAACTTTTCCATCACATCGTTCCAATTTCAACCAAACTTTTAATTTTGACGTGAACTAGCCTATAATTTAATCGTACCTTCTTTAAAAAACTTTGTGATTTTGTCTTGTTTTTCTTAACTGAAGCATGTGTAATATTTGCATGGTCGAATAAAGTTCAGGGTAAATTAAATAGGTAGAGCAGTAGTAGCAGTTGCAGACATAAGGCTGTTGGCAGTGTAGTGCATTTGTGCTGCTAGCTCCTGTGAGCACGTTTTCCACAGGGCCATGCAAATGCAAATGCAATTCAGAGCAAAGGAATGCCTTTATTTCACATCCCAACCTTGCAAGGTCCCCTACACATCTCTCTGATTGCTGCTCTTCCTTCATATATAGGACCAGTACTGCACTGCTCCTTTGAAGTAGTAGGATGCTTTCTTTGCACACCAGACATATCACTATCTACTTGCATCACACTCACACACCCGTGAGTATGCCTCGATCGGTTTAATGCGTCCTCAAGAGATGCGCGTTCACCACCACCCGGTGCTCCACGCTCCGGTACAATGCGTTCGTCACCACCTGTGTTTAAATTTAATTAATTAATTCACAAATTTCTTCTTTATTAGATAATAATGCACCTACTAGCTAAAGGTATAGTAAAATTTATATGACCACCACACACTAGAGGAATTTTTTTTGAAAATAATATTATTTTAATGGAAAATCGCAAAATTACAGGTCAGTTAGACGAAATCGCAAGTTTAGCACCCTGTCGAACGGAGGCAGTTCGAAAGGGTACCTGTCGAACTGCCCCAGTTCGATAGGGTACCTGTCGAACTGCCCCAGTTCGACAGATAATAAAATAACATAAAAAAAGGAAAAACACTGTAGTGACACTGTAGCGACGCTGCCTATCGAACTCCCGCTGTTCGATACGTCCATGCCACGCGCCCTACCGAACTCCCCCTGTTCGATACGTCCCTATCGGGCACTGTAGCAAGTACTTTTTTTTTTTTTCTTGGACAACTAGCCTGTCGAACTAGGGCAGTTCGACAGTTCGACATGGGTACCTATCGAACTGCCCCAGTTCGACAGGGCGCTAAACTTGCGATTTCGTCTAGCCGACCTATAATTTTGCGATTTTCCATTAAAATAATATTATTTTCAAAAAAAATTCCTCTAGTGTGTGGTGGTCATATAAATTTTACTATACCTTTAGCTAGTAGGTGCATTATTATCTAATAAAGAAGAAATTTGTGAATTAATTAATTAAATTTAAACACAGGTGGTGACGAACGCATTGTACCGGAGCGTGGAGCACCGGGTGGTGGTGAACGCGGCGGAGGAGCGGCTGTCGATCGCGACCTTCTACAACCCCCGGAGCGACCTGCCGGTGGCGCCGCTGCCGGAGCTCGTCTCGCCGGAGCGCCCGCCGCTGTACAGCCCCATGACCTTCGACGACTACCGCCTCTACATCCGCCGCAACGGCCCCCGCGGCAAGTCCCAGGTCGATCGCCTCGCCGCCGCCACAATACCTAATTCTACTACCACCACTCAATAATATTATATACTCCATCATCATCGTCATCATCTCCGGCCCTCGCCGCCGTCGCCGTCGCCATGTATGATTCATAATTAGTTAGCTATTAGTAATAAATTAATTAATATGGACATGCTAGCTAGCTACTAGCTATATGTGCAGGCATGTGATGAAATGGAATTGATTTAAGTTTGTTGCGATCTGCAATTGATCGTCTTGTCATCGTCGGTTCTCGATCAAATTAATGATCAGTTTATATACTAGTATTCTCTTGTTGTTCTATCTGATTTGATTAACTAATCCATGTGATTTAACAAGAGGTTATCCCTTCTAGCTAGCTATAATTATTAACTAGCTATAGCTAATAGCATGATTAGCTACTAGCATATACGCACATCCTCCCACGTCACTAATTGATCATCACATGGTTAGTTATATCCTAAACTCTCTTCATCTCAAAATAAATAAATCTAATACTAGAGACTGATCACTATGTACAAATTCGTAATACCAGAACGTTTTATATCTCGGTTTGTTTATTTGGAGATCAGGAAAGTATGAATAAACATATATGGATCGATATGATCTCTTTGGAATAATTAATTATCTAATTAATTAATAACTGGCTAGTTAGCTCGAGGAAGATACTAAGATAATGACATTACTTGCTATCTACCAAGGAAACTCATCACCTCAACCATAGCCACAATGGAAGGCAAAGGTGAAGACAAAAGAAAAAAGGGTTAAAAAAAAAAGAAATCGAAACTCCATTATTGTTGCTTGAAAATGACATTGGAAAGCATATGGACTAATTTGCTCAAATGCATCCACAACCAAATGGAATCCCAAAATATATTATTCCCTTCACCTGGCACGTGAACGAAAACGATTTCTCGTCTTTGTCAGCGACATGTGTGTGCAGACTAGCTTATATTACATGTTTTTTTTTCCCATTTGTGTGTTAATTCGAAATAACGGGTGCCAAGAAAGATAAGGGGGGACTTGTGCGCACAGGTCACTAACGTGTCGATCAATGAGCGAGTGAGGTTTTTCCTAATTTTTTTTTTCTTCTCTGACTCAAAATATATGGCGTTGTTAACTTTTCTTATAGCGTTTGGTCATTCTTCTTATTTAAAAATAAGTATTATTTATTTGTTGTGACTTGTTTTATCATGAAAGAAACTATAATATTATATTATACTTTTACATATTTATATGAAACTTTTAAATAAGATAAATATTTTTTTAACGGCTAACACTAAACAGTGCGAAAAAATCAACACTGAAAATAATCAAATGTTATGAAAAAATCAACAACATCAAACATTTTAGAACGGAGAGAATATATACACACCACTACGCATGTACACTAAACATGCACACTCAACTCACCGAGTGTGCTCTCTTAATTAACACCGGCTCAAACAGCTATATTGTTAAAGACAAATCACTAATCTCACTAAATTTTTATTGAAAGTGCTCACCTGCTCCTATAATTGATTTTTGAACTCCTGGTAGGGTGGAACCATGCACACACACCTTTAATACGACACATCCAGTGATTTCCCTTAGGATTTTACATTTTTTAGATTAATAAAGGATTCCTCTATAAGATAGTCATGAAAAGTTCTTTCTAAGGCGAGATAGTCATGACTAGTTGAATGTACCCTGTGACGCGTTGTTTGGAACATAGGGATTTTTTCTCAACTCCTATGGGATGAATTGTGGTCATGATGTTTTAAAATCTTCAGTCTTTTACACCCCGGGTATAGAAATGGATGTATCGAATCTGTACACGTGGATTTACACCAAAAATTGGTTTCATAATATCATAATTTTAGCAGGTTCTATAAAATGCCTTGGTAGAAAATAAAATAGCTACCAAGAATTTTGCTTGGAGCTCTTGGCAACATCCAAAATAATTAATGTGTTTTTAATATGTTTTTTTTCTAATAACAAATAATGTGTTTTTTGAACATGGGAGGACTTGATCAGTTGTCGGTACATACTGCCGCACCTGCAAAATCGATCGTTATCTGATTATAAAGGTAGCAACCAATAAAAAGGAAAAGGCATAGCGTTGTCTGACAATCACAATGGGAAAGCAAGATATACTCCCTAGCTAGGCAAATATTTTCTGATGGCTATTTCTCCCCTTTTTCCTAATTAAGATCTTGATGGACCACTCCTGACAGCAACCATCTTAAAGGGGCATTATAGCTGGCCATTAATTTGCATTATTCGTAATGTCATCTGCTTGTCATTACATAAACATTGACAAAGTGAACCTCTTGGAGAATGACAAATGAAAACATCATAGTCAGCGTCATGATGTTGTGTTCCGCGGGATGCAATCTTTGATGAGGAGATTAGTGATGAAATGCTTAGAGGACGCCATCCTCTGGGAGGAATGTCTTAATGTTAATGATAGAGTGGTTGTTTCCTCGTGAAAGGAAACCCTTTCCTCCTCTTTGAGACACCCTGTAATCTGATCCAAAACTGTGTAATCCCTCTTTTTGAACTGTTATATGAAAAAATTCAGGTAGGAAAACTCCTCCCTCCCTTGACCTTTCTTTTAAAAAAACATCATAGTATATCATAAGAATACAACAGCAACATTAAGCATACGTTTGGTTAAAGGGTTGGGATGAATCGGGTTGGGTTGAACCTATTTTTCGATGTGTTTGGTTGGGGACATGTGGGATAAGATGATCCCTGATAGATAATATTTCCCTAAGATCCAGGTTGGCATGATCCTTCGAAAACTGGCGGACCAATTGATCCAACCAACTTTTTTTCTCTAGTTGACATGTGCGCTATTTCTTCAATAGTATGATCATCCCATCCCTTATGCCAACAGATAGATGGGATCATCCCATTCTTTAAAAAAAAGATGAGTCTAACCCATCCCACCTAGTCCCCAAACCAAACACATGCTAATTGTATATTCTTTCCCTTGCCCCTTATCGGTTCTCGCTAGAATATACCAAGAATTTACCATTACTAATAGATAACCAAACATATCAATAGATTCGACGCTGATTTTCGGTTCTTACTTGCCAACACACCACGAGCCTGTTGTTCAGCGATCCATGGCACTTTCATATCTAATTGTGCTTCTACTGTTATATGATAACTCTACATCAAATGAAGCCTTTCTAAATTCCCCCAGGATCAACCTCAAGTCGCCTCAACCATTGGTTTGTGATCCGATAAATTTTCCAATCCCCAAAGGTCCACACTAGAACTGTAGTATTTCTACAACTAAGGTGGTGTTTGGATTTTTTAAGCCTAATTAATCTATAATTAGAGAATGTTTACTGTAGCATCACATATGCTAATCATGGATTAATTAGGCTCAATAGATTCGTCTCGTGAATTAGTCCAAGATTATGGATGAGTTTTATTAATAGTCTACGTTTAATATTTATAATTAGTGTCCAAACATCCGATGTGATAGGGACTTAAAAGTTTTAGTCACATCTAAACAGGGTCTAAAAAGGGAAATATGCACTGTTGCTACACTGTTTTTGCACTGTTGCTGAGCAGTGGAGCACCTACGGACACAGCAGATCATCATCTCCTCAACCTCCGGTCTCCCTCTCCGACAACGACTCCGGCCAGCGACACCGGCCGAAAAGGCCAGCCAGCCGTCTCACTAATGCGAGATTCTGGCCAGGAGAAGATGATGATGAGACCTAGCTGCTCTTCCTCTTTCTTAGGGCTTGTTCGGTTAATACTCGTAAAGAAAAGATAAGAGAGACTCTTTTAGAGCTTGTTCGGTTAATACTCATAAGAAAATGATGAGAGAGAATCGAAGAGAACTGAATTTTAGATAAGGATCAGAGAGGATCATAGATGGTGAATAATAAATCTCTTTCGGAGCGGGATTAACCAAACGTCCGAACAATGCTTCCAGAGGTTTCGGAATTGGAAATCCAGGGGATTTCAAAACGTTGCGTCAACTTCATAAGGGGTTAATACTCGTGAGGAAGGGATTGGAGAGGACCGAGGAAAAATTAATTTCATGCTTTCATATAAGAAGTATGTTAAGTAAACTTCTTTTCGAGTTGGATTAAACGAACACAAGGTCTCAGTAGGATTTGGAATTGGAAATCTAGGGATTCCAAAACGTGCCGTCAGCTTCATGAGGGGCACTCGGACATACCTCAGGCCTGTTCACTTTGATGCAAAAAAAAAATCTTGCCAAAATTTTGGTAACTTGCCAAAATTTTGGTAGAATTTCTTATATAGTTACTAAAATTTGGCAGTAAACTAAATGTAGCCATTTTTTAGCAACTATGCCAAAATTTGGTAATGTTGAAAATGGCATCAAAGTAAACAGGCACCTCGTCCAAGAAGATCACCATCCTGCTTTTAACGCTTGCAATCTTCACTGACAACAATCATCGATCGACGGACAGGAACTTTCTGGAATCTTATCACCATGTCGTCGTCTTCACCATTTGAAGCAGCAGATGAGGTCAATCTCAGGTAGCAACTATAGCAAGGAAGACACTTACGGAACCCACTGGATCTTATCATCACCATGTG
Source organism: Oryza longistaminata (assembly GCA_009805545.1). Lineage (NCBI taxonomy): Eukaryota > Viridiplantae > Streptophyta > Magnoliopsida > Poales > Poaceae > Oryza > Oryza longistaminata. Next base: position 38,265,140 of record CM020183.1, read on the forward strand.
CAAATTTATATGTCATATATCAGCAAAGCATTCCCCATCTGTGCATAGTTTTCACTGTTGATTGAGCAGAGTTTTCATTGCTTTTACTGTTTCTGTGGATGAGGCCTGACTGAATGTATCTGTGGATCAGACCTGGCTAGAAACACTGCAAAATGACAAAATGGCAGGAGTAGTTTTCAGGAAATAGCCAAGAAAAGTTGAGATATGACCCAAGGATTACTTGTGTCCAGTAACAAGTATATGCACCTGGGAATTGAGATATGGTCCAAGGATTACTAGTGTCCAGTAACAAGTATGCACCTGGAACATATTTACAAGTGTTAAGCTAGGAGAAAGAAATAAAGGAACGTTTTAGGATATCTCAAGGAAGGAAAATCTGCTTTTCCACAATGAAGCTGAACACATTGACAGAATGAACTGCTGCTACTCTGTTAGCAGTTGGCAATCAATTGGAGTAATGTTGGAAATACCAATGCAAACATGTTCTACAATACTTGCACCGAAGCAGTGATTGTACATTCAGCAACTGTGATCAAACCCTCTCAATGTATTCCCAACTGCTAAACAAACGACTAAATACAGGTTCACAATATTGTACTACCAGTTAAGGCTTAGGCAGAAGTTGCTGGATCCCTGACTTTTGGTCAGACGTTAGATTGGTGGGGAACTTGATCTGAAACCTGATCTTCAGATCCCCTTTCTTAGACGGTTCCTTTGTGATTGGCATCCCTTCGCCCTTCACAACCTCTTCGGAAGTAGGATTGACGACGGACTTCACTGGAACGGTTAAATTCCGCCCATCCAGAGTTGTCAGTTGAACTGTGCAACCGGTCAAAGCCTCCACAAGCGAGATCCTATGCGTGTAAATAAGGTCGTCCTTGTCTCGCTTGAATCTAGCGTGCGACCGCTCTTCTATTATAAAGACTAGGTCTGATGGTATGATGTTAGGCTTCTCATTGCCTTTCTTGGGGAAGGTTACCTTTGTACCCTTCTTCCATCCGGGCTTGATATCGATTGTCAGGATCTCCTCCAGGTTCGTCGGTTTCCTGCACAAAAACATAGAAACATTTTGTAAAAAGGACAGAAATAATAGGCCTACCTTTTCCCCGAAAAGTCAAAGCTCCTTTTACGACAAAGAAGAATTTGAAGTTTCAGAAAATCATAGAATGTCATACGTAACACCTTGGCATAATCAATTATGAAGCCTTGTCCATGCAGCATACAGTAAACCATAATAACTTTGATATAAACAATTACGCATATTTATCCATGACATCACTATAGCCCAAACACTAATAATCATCAAGATGCCCGATATATGAGGTTATATTATTATCTTTATTTACATACCACCAAACAAACAAACAAACTGTATGAATCATTTGTCTAAGCTTTAGTTTTCCAAAGCACCATTATTTCTGACATTATTTTTTATGCTTCTTTTTTCAGAAGACAATGGACTTACTTAAAAATGATTGCTACATGTCGAATGACAATAACAAAAGTTGACATAAAACTGACATAACAAATAGTAAAAATCCTGTAGTGCTGCTCCAAACTCAATTAAATAAATACGGAGTATGTTCTTTCATATTAGGTAAGTCATCTCATACCTGGCCGCATTTCCATTACAGGTTCCAATGGGCCATCTTTGCATACTTAGAGGACAGACAATGCCCTAAGTGTTCTTGAAGATGAAATTTTTATGTCAACTAAGTGCAGTAAGCTTTAATTTAAAAGGAGTAATACATTTTGTTCAGGTGCTCTCATAGTCACAAGTATGCCTGACTTTACTACAGGCTATACAAAAAATACCTAAGAACTAAGGGCCCCAACCACTGTAAGTAAACAAGTAAACACAGCACCACAATACATCTATTCTGAATGCTGAAATTAATGACAATTGTCTATCTCTGATGGTGGACATTAAATCATCCCACAACAATAAAGCCCAATCACCAAAATCTATGCATGCCTCTGAGCACTCTGATATCCATCCTATTTGTAATCTGTGGACTTAGTACACAAGCTAATTATGCTCAGGAACCCAACATTCTAGAAGTTAAACCCTCCAAGATCCGTTTTGAATAGGACCCCTAATTGCAGCAAAATATAAGCTATGAACGTAGTAATAATTTTCCATCACATAACAGCGTCTGCGAGAAGGCAATTGTCAACTGTCACACCAGCTATCATTAGATGACAAAGTGGAAATAATACTTTTTTTTGTCAGCAAGTACATTAGCTGACGAATATTGACATATTGGTTACAAACAGTACCAGAAAAGGCAAACAGGGTGCACAAAAATATTAAAATGCTACTTTATTTTAATGTTTATACATTATACAGTAGTAGCTCCGTAGCTGCAATGTCAGAAAGTGTTTATTGAGAAGGATTCTTTATGAAGCTGGAAAGGTTGTAAAGGTAGAATTTATTATTATCTCAAACAAACCATAACACAAGAGGACACTAGCAGCATGCTGAGCTGGATGTAGATCGGATTTCTCAACACGTGGAACAGTTTATGCAGTTTACAATAAATACAGACCATAAAAGCATTCCTCCGTTACTGAAATAATCTATTTCCAACTACACATAAATGATGCGTGGAGCTCAAGGTTAACGCTAAATACGAAGTTTACATCAGGCTACATGGAGCCACACCAAAGAGCTAGGGTTCAGTCATATCAGTTATCGTTCAAAAGTTAGATTAAGCACCAAGAGGCTATACTCAACAGAAGTAATGAAGTATGGATTGAAGCACACTAATGCTTGCACATTTTTATGCCATCTCAATGGAGCAAACATACAGGAAAATGTGAAGTGGCATAACCCATGAGGACATCAGGCAAGCTAAGCAACTATTGCAATGTCCTCACCTTCTCTCATGTCTCCTCTCGTGTACTACCCTCAATCTTCCTCTCCTCTCAACCTTCCTCCCCTTTACTCCGTCTTCCCTACCATTACATTGTGCTATACATTAACTAATCAGCAATTGCAATGAGGCCGCTGGTTCACTGCATGACAGAATAACGTCTAGAACATAAAGGTCGCTATGAGGTTACTCGTCTGGAGCATGACAGAATAAAATCTAGAGCGACAGGATTATCTACAATGGCAGGCTAAAATTAGATTATGTACAATGTCAGGCTGGAATCTAGAGCAACATGATTATCTAAGAATCAATGGCAGGCTAAAATTAGATTATCTACAATGGCAGTCTAGAACTAGTAGGTGCATGCTATGAGGCAAGAAGAGCCGGTTACCAAGGGTGCTACTGCTACTGCCTAACCTCGCAGACTCGCTCACCAAGATCACAAATACACAACAAATTAACAGCAATGCCAATTTTTACAAGGAACTCTAAGCAATAATCTGTTTGATTTGAATCGATTTGAATAGAAAAAAAAGGGAGAAAAATCTGTCTCACCCAGTGGCGTCGAGGACATCCCTAGAGATCTTCATCTTCTTGGTGGCGCCCCTGTAGAGGTCCTCAAGGCTGCAAGCCAGCTGCCGCTCGATCGCCGGAGCTTTCGTCGCCGACGTCTCCCCTGCCCGGGGGGACCCACCGAACCCCGGGAACCCGGCGCCGGGGGCGCGTGGCCCCGCGCCGCCGAATGCGCCCCCGAACATCTCCGAGAAGATCTCCTCGGCGCTCCTCGGGCTGAAGCGGAAGCCTCCTCCGCCGCCGTGGGAGGAGGAGGAGGAGGTGGTCGGCGGCGGCGCCGCGCCGGCCTTGAGCCCTTCCTCGCCGAACTGGTCGTAGATGGCGCGCTTCTGCGGGTCGCTGAGCACCTGCACGGCGGCGGAGGAGGAGGAGGTGGGTGAGTGAGAAAGGTGGAGTGCGGCGGCGGCGGCGATGGAGGAAGGGGAGGTGTACGGACGTCGTAGGCCTCGGAGACTTGCTTGAAGAGGGAGTCGTCGGCGTGCGGCGAGCGGTTCTTGTCGGGGTGGTGCTTCATGGCGAGGCGGCGGTAGGATCTCTTGAGCTCCTCGTCGGTGGCGCCGCGGCCCACGCCGAGCACCTTGTAGTAGTCCAGCCCCATCGCTCGCTGCTGGGCTTCGATCGATTCGACGGCGGCGGCGGCGGCGGCGGCGGCGGCGGCGGCGGCGGCGGCGGCGGCGGCGGCGGCGGCGGCGGCGGCGGCGGCGGCGGCGGCGGCGGCGGCGGCGGCGGCGGCGGCGGCGGCGGCGGCGGCGGCGGCGGCGGCGGCGGCGGCGGCGGCGGCGGCGGCGGCGGCGGCGGCGGCGGCGGCGGCGGCGGCGGCGGCGGCGGCGGCGGCGGCGGCGGCGGCGGCGGCGGCGGCGGCGGCGGCGGCGGCGGCGGCGGCGGCGGCGGCGGCGGCGGCGGCGGCGGCGGCGGCGGCGGCGGCGGCGGCGGCGGCGGCGGCGGCGGCGGCGGCGGCGGCGGCGGCGGCGGCGGCGGCGGCGGCGGCGGCGGCGGCGGCGGCGGCGGCGGCGGCGGCGGCGGCGGCGGCGGCGGCGGCGGCGGCGGCGGCGGCGGCGGCGGCGGCGGCGGCGGCGGCGGCGGCGGCGACGGCGAGATGGGTAGAAGAAGAAGAGGGTTATCGTGGGTTGCTTTCTTCCTCGATGAGATGGTTTTTATCGCTTTTTTTTTTCGTTCGAGAAAAGATAAATTTGTAGTAGTCTGTTTTGATTTGATACTCCACCGTTTTTAGCCATTAACGTAGGTATTTATATAAATTAATTAATGAAGATAATGTAACGGGACATCATCGATGGTAGAAGTTTGTTACGACTTTTGTAAGCTGTATACAAAACTACTGCCTCCATCTCTTTTTTCTTTAACATAAAAAAACGCATTACAAACGCACCTGAGTGCACACGCCACCTTTATAATTACCTCCGTTCTTAAATATAAGTATTTTGGTATGGGCACAAATATTAACAAACTAGGTAAAAATAATCAAATGAAAGTTGTGATTTGTTGATAAAATAAAGTAGGTGAATAAATTAAATAAAGAGTGTTTGGGATTGATCAGATGAAAAAACATCTCATTTTGGGACTTGTGTTGTGTTGGAAATAACTTTATTTTAGGGCAGAAGTTACAGTATACTCTCTTTGTGAAAAAAATAATCATAACTATATATATCTGGACATAGGGTATGTCCGGACACGTAGCTAGGATTTGGTTTTTTTAATGGAGGAAGTAGGATACAATGATGGATTAGTACATATTATAAATGTTTATATTTATATGATAATATCTGGTTAGAATTTTAAAATATTAGGAAATAACAAAATAAATTATATGTTCTTAAAAAAAATTGCTCTTATCAAACATTGTAAAGAGTTGTATGTGGATTATTTCAGAAAAAAAAAAGAATCATTTTATCACCACTTGATTTGTTTCTCTTCTCTAACCGCAATTGTGGACCATTGACTTGGAACCAACAAAAAGCATTCATCATAATTTAGTTAGTCTTTATTTTCTACCATCCTTTTTCTTCAGTCTTGAAAGCAATGTCAAACAACTTCACTTGTTTCACTATTTCTGTTTGAACCTGAACGAAACCAAATTTGATCAAAAGAACCCAAATAGGAGTGCTCTTTATTATTTGCCATGGACTCTCAAGTCAAATACGAGGAGTGAAACAAACGGCATCATCTTTTCGCTTATGCTTATGCTTATCAGCTAAAATTTTAGTTTTCAACCTTAAATTCAGAGTTGATTTTAAGATTTTTTTTTCATCGTAGTTTATTTATCTGTCTTTGCTTTTAAATCATTAAGAACACGTATATAAATTTATTCATAAATTATATTTCATTTGCTAATATGCTCTTTTGCTTATGCTTAAAATCAGCCATACGATGAGGCCGACAGAGAGATAGGCAATGGAATTATCTATACAACATGGACCCAAATGCCCCACTGGGCACAGTCATCTGTAGGCCTTAAACATCATCAGCCCAGTCCAAAAATCAAGGCCCATAAGGCCATAAGCAACCCACTTAGAAATTAGCGCTTAATATGCTATAAAATTTGCAAAATCCTTTGAAGACAATTTTATAAGTCTGCAGGAACATCATGTATAGGTATGATGAAAAAAATTATGATTAAGATTAAAAAAAACAGATAATTGCAGCTAAAAAATATTCGGTAAGAAAGAAAAAAGATCAATAACACAAACACTTTTGAGCTGGAAAAAGACATTGCCAGAATTCAGATAACCTTCACTTATAATCCATCAAACTAATCTAGGTGACGAAGTGAAGTTTCGGTTTTGGCTATTCAAATGCGTCCATCAGCAAAAGCAGAATCATGAGCTCACGACAATGGAAAGGCATAAGTTTCGTCAAAGCTCATTTTCACAACCGCTTTTGAGCTTTCTGCTGAATAACTTTTGGCCGCCTCAAGTCGGCTGCATTATTTCACTTGGCATGCCCAGCTGTTTCTTGCTCATCTTGCTAGTAGCTCTGTGTAAAGTGGAGGCTAATTTGCGAGCTAAAAAGATTCATATTATATACTGCAATCCAGCATGGCTGCAGTGCTGCTTGCAAAGAAAAGGTCATGTGTTCCCATACCTTGACAGTAGATTAATTAATTAAGGTGAGTGCCAAATGGAAAGTGACATGGTTGGTGATGGCAAAACCAAGCTGATTGTACCTTTGGCCGTCCCGGCAAAAAACCAAGCTGATTGATCGTATGTCCTGACAGTGGTATTTTCAACAGTTCTTGAGAGATGGATATTATCAGCAATGATCATCAGAGATTAAGCATGTTGTTTGTTTGTGGTTTTTGCAGGTTCAGTGAGCCATAATCTGATGACACTGTTTTTCCCCAGACCAAGCAGATTGATCATATGTCCTGACAGTGATATTATCAGCTGTGGTTCATGCCGTTCATCAGAGATTAAGCATCTTGTTGTTTGTGATTTTTCCAGGTTCAGTGAGCCATAATCTGAAGAGACTGTTTTTCTGCAGTCTATCTCTGCTTTTTTGTGGAACAGGATTACAGGAGGGAGTGCTATTAAGGCACAAGCTTTTGCATACTCAAATCGAATGATTGTTCTTCCTCAATCATTAGATGCTAACCTTTACTACATTTCACTGACAAACATACTACCAGCTTTAGCTTTCTGAAAATTTCAACACTGTGCATCTTCTTTGACCTGCTCCACTATCCATTTCAAGATATATTCAGACTTTTAAGAAAAACAAAAGATGTTTTTTTTCCTTTTCTTTTCAAGCATGATGGGCATGAAATGTGGGGATACCTAGATTAGATAGATAGTATAATTGAAGCTGAAATGCAATTTGAAGCAACAAGACGAAGGATTTGTTTCACCAACCATATGGATGCGGCCATTTTCTTCTCCTCTCTTGTTCCTGTATGGACAAAATGCAATTTAAATGCATTGTTGTGTAAGCTAGGACCATAATGTACTATGTCAGGGACAGAGATCACAGTAATTAATTCCTATGCATTTGTACTAATATAAAATACCTCTATGAAATGTCGACATATCATTTGTCGGCACTATTGTTTACTAGGGCCTAATGGCGCTAATATAATCCCTAATAGAACTACTCTCTGAATATTAGTAGGAGCTTTGTCACTCTAAATGTACAGCATCTTCTTGAGTAGAGTGTCCTAACAAATTCAGCTCACAATTGATTAATGGCATTTGCTCTCTTGCTGAATTATGGTCTTCCCATCATGATTAGTGTGGGTTGCATAAGGATCAAGGAAGAAGAGTACATATTGATCATGGAAGAGTACAGGATCCACGACCAAACCGATGTGAATGCAGAGAGAAGGGAGAAAAGTAAACGGCCTCCTTTTGTTGTGCTTGCATTGTGTATAACCATGTAGACCAACCAAACAACCAACTGCCTAACTATTCATGGTTCAAATGTTATGATGGTCTCAAGTAAACAAACGCCGGGTAAACGTCAAAAAGGCATGTTCCAAACACGTAACATTGCCAGCTTAATCAGTGACAATCTAAAATACTGTTATGCTACTAACTATATACTGTTCCCTGGTCAAAGCACCGAAATCAAGTGTGTACAATTGCAGCTAATACTATACTATATCATTGTTCTCTCCAAATGCAGAATAGTTCATAGTTAACCCTGCACCTAAATAAAATAGAGATCATTATTGCCAAGAAATTAAAGAACCATATACTACTGCAGGCAGCAGCTTGTGTGTCCTACCATTGCTCTTTTCCTTTCAAGCTCTGACTGAAAAGAAAAAGGAAAAGAAAGTGGGGAAGAGGAAATAAATTTGCACAAAGCAAATTTGGAATGGCTGGCCGGTGTCAAGAACGAGAAGCAATCACCATCATCGCGTTGCAAAATTACCAGTAGGATTAGCCTAATCTTCCGTGTGCGTTTCGCGGTCAGAATCAGATTCTGGTGCCCGGATCTGGCCGTCAGGTCGGCAGCTTCGCATCCCCTGCAGTTGTTGTACTGCTTCTGTGCTACTGTGCCAACTCTGAATTTCACCTAATGCAGCCGCCACTTCTGTTTCCATATTTTTTTGTTTTTTGTTTTTTTTTCTAAACACCCTGAAGAACAACCTAAGGGCTCATTTTGAAATGTAAGAATTGAAAAGCGTTGTAACAGAAAAAAAAATAGAAATCAGGGTGATAGTATAGTCCTTGGGAATATGAAGATAGAGGATTGCTGAATTGTGTTGTTTGGATATTTCGAAGAGAAAAACATTACAGGAATTCGGAGAGAGAATGTCTCAAAAGGAAAATTTCTATAAGCTTGGACCTTACGGTAGATTTCCTCTAAAATTTATACTCCAAAGAAGTACAGATTTGTCCATTTTATAGGAATTTCAAAATCCTTTGTTCCAAAGAAGTATTAAGTAATGTTTGTGGATTACAAAGATTCATATCCTACACATTCCTTCAAAAAGAATCTTTCGATTTCGAAGGAGCCCTTCTTCTTGTTTTTTTTTTTGAAAAGAGGAAGGAGCCCTAATTGGGTTCATAATCTACTCACCAATCTAATAAGTAATGTTTGTGGATTACAATACTAAACTTCTAATGCTGATCTACAGGAGTATATTTAATTATTTCGTCTGGTCAGGTAGGAGTATAAACCTGACCTTTGTCATCGCTGATTTCGTTCTGAAAGATCATTGACCAGGTCACTATTCTCATACTTTATTCTTGTATATGGCAACTTAATTATACTAGTAGTAATTAGTTCTCTCCTAACACGTGCATGTGCGATTAATGAGCCAGTTCTTCACCTGATCAATTGACTTTTTTGCAGCTGTGGCTGCTACTTCGAACCATCAAAACTAACATTGACTTCCACATGATCAGTTGATTAGCTGATATTACTGACATGCCTTTTGCATGCTTGATTAGTTGCTGATTTATGAGGATACAGTAATAGACTAGCTTTACCATGCTTTGGACTTTTTGTTTAGCCATGGAAGAAATCAAGGGCACACGCTACTCCAGCTTGTTTTGTGTACGGTCATGATCCGACGGTGCAGGGAGTGCCACGTTCTCCAGTCATGCATGACCCAAGCTGGGTCAACGGTCAAAGCAGTCAAAGGCAACAAGGTTAGCTCGTTCAGAGTCCAAGTCAGGACTAGATTAGTAGTACTACGAGGACTAGCATGTTTCTGGAAAAATGCTTATTTTGTACATGTATATATATCCACGTCATGATAATACTAATATGGTAAAATGTAATTTCAAAGATTAGACATAGAATACTTAATTGGAGTTTGAGAATGAATATTACTTATGGTTGTAGTTTGTCATGACACGATATGGCATTTGTTGTCATGTCATCTTTCTTTTTTAAAAAAACAATAATCATAGGGTGTGTACCCTAATTATGCTGAGGCTGAAAGTGATTTTAGAGTAATTACGATATAATTGTCTAAGATCTATAAAACTTTATTTATCTTAAAAGAGATATGGAATACTTGTTATGAGTTGTCACCATATGATTAGTTCTGAATATTTGATCAGAATTCAGAAGTCCAGTAGAATACAGATATGCAGGTATCTTGCATGTTGTACTGTACATATGCGTATATAAATACAGGATCGATCGATGGGGGCAGGATGGCTAATCTGCTCCTTGGGTGTCTTTCAATTCCGGGTTGTTGTTGTTGCTCTTCGATTCACACATGAATGGTGACAGATTCAGATTATGGATGGTGGATGTTGCTTTCGTTTCTCTGATCGTTTCCCACTGTTCGTTCACACCTCACTCACCACTCACACTGAATGATCCTCCATTTATGTCAAGACAGTTAGTTATGGAGTAGTTGGTTAAGTATTATTTTGTCCAAGCATCTCACTCAATACTAAGTAGTATTGATGAACCCCAGCACAGCATATTAATACATGAGTACTATACAAAGCTAGGCAGCTAGCAGGATTAACCCAAGAATTAACGTGCATGAGAATTCTGAAGTCTGAAGAATGAAGAGCAGGTCAGAGTAATACTGGTCCTGAATTGCGTGCAATTACAGGCACTACAACCAGTCTTGGTTGGAATCTCTCATGATCCAGGCAGGAATCCTTTCTACACGTTATGAGTGCCACTTGCTGTCTCTACTTGTCATCTTAACAATGGCAAATGGAATCCTTTTTCTCAAGGCTAATAGGCTATGAATGAATCTTGATATTTTGGGCCATTAATTGGTGTGCCAGCCGCGTCAGGATCGTTGGAAATTTGCCGTCAGAATATGGTTTCAGGTTCTAGAAATTGGGTGGACATCCTCTTCTTCACTGGAAAATTCAGAAACCTGACTCAGAAAAATCTTGCTGTACTGAAGAAATGACTAATCCTCTGATGAACTGCTTATCTCGCATGACTAATCCGCTGTGTTACCTCACAGGAAGCACAGTTTCAACATGGATGGAAGATTCAAGATTGGTCGATGAAAATGGAGTTCATATGAATTAGTGGTGGTGATGCAGTGGAACACATCAACTTCAGAGTTGAGATCGGTTGGTACCGACAATTGATACATCTTCCAAGTCTCCGCGGAAGATGAATTTATATTAATACCACTTTTCATGAGAAGATGAAGTAGCAGTAGCAGATTAGCATTATCTCTGGCTGGCAATGTTGTCTTCTTCTTCTTCTGTTCAGTTTCAGCATGCCATGTCTGACCGGCTCAATGCATGCAGAAAGTCAAGAGCCGGCTGAAATTTGACATTGAAACCGTAAGATTGAATGGTACTGCAACTGCAAGTATGAGTTCTTTCTTTTCCATGATCTGTCACTTTTCATCAGATCAGCTTCTACTCTAAAATTAAAACCAACTTTTCGGCTGTGTTTAGTTGAGGGGGAAGTTTGGATTTTGGTTGAAATTGAAGATGATGTGACTGAAAAGTTGTGTGTGTATGACAGGTTGATGTGATGGAAAAGGATCCAAATTTTGGATCTAAACACAGCCTTCGTTTAGGCTAGTAGGAGTACATCACAACATCCTCTGCTCTAAATAAATGATCTGTCACTTCATAGAAACATCATTTTTACCAGCTATCTTGAGGCCTCAATATTCATGTCAGATAATTAATCCAGCTTCCCTCAGATAGCCTGATGTGCTTACTGCTGAATTCCAGAATTTAGACAACTTACAATTGACATTTCTGCTTTGTTTAAAAATCCAAAACCATGTCCTAAATGACCTTTACCACACGCTAGAATCGCCTTAAAAACATCCATCTTTTCCTGTCCTCATAAATTTTATGCAGCAACTATCTTCCCTTTGACTTACGTTTTGAAACCTCAAGATTAATACTATTAAACTTGGACTTAGTCTGATCGACGCGTGGTCAACCTCATCTACATGCCAAGGGGAAAAAAAACCATTACCCAGGCATGGATGTAGCTTCAGCATTGAATTGAATTCCAAATTATCTTGGACTTGGCTACTTGTAGATCAAAGACAATTGCACAGCATATTGAAAGCTAGAGGTCTTGTACATAAACATGAAAATAATTAAACGCCTACCTAAGTGGCCTTTGTGAGTGATTCCTAACAATGATTTGTGGCTCAACACCAACATGTAATCAATGGCAACACCTTGAAATTAAAAGAATCCTTCCCTCTTTTATTAACACGTTTATTAATCAACAACAAACAATGTACGTACAAAATGTACAATCACACCTTCCGTTTCGCACAAAATTTATTTTAAAAAAAAAACAAAAGTTCTAAAATTTTATGTACTACATTCGTCCTAAAATATAGCAAACTAGAACCAGATAGGATATATCCAGATTCATAGTATTAAGATGTTTCCCATCTAATCGATCCTACATTGCTATATTTCGGGACGGAGAAAGTACGATCAATGCTTCATCCCTCATGATATCATACATGGAACTACTACTACTAAGACGATGATGATGGCGAAGACGAAGAAGAAGATGGAGTAATCAGGTGAGGTCGAAGCGCATGAGGAGCTTGACGGAGCGGAGGGGCTCGCCGCGGTGGTCGCAGAGCCTGACGGAGCGGATGCCTCGCCGGAGCTCCCACACCGGCAGGCAGGTCTGACCGCCGAAGTCGTCCTTCTGGTGGTTGTCGGACTCGTGCACCTCCACCCGGAGCAGCGCCAGCTCCGGCACGCTCAACGGGAACTCGAACTCGTGATCCCATGCCGGAATCCACGTGTCCATCTTCACCTTCGTCTGCTCCATCCTCGTGTCTGCTTCTACTCCGGCTATGCCCACCTGCAGTAGTTTTCAGTTTTTCTTTTCTTGTCAGCCATTTGCCATGTCTGAAGTCTGAACTGAACATTCAGAGTTTGCTTCTCTGTGTACAGCTCATTCAGAGTTTCAGAACATCTTAGGTAATCGATTAATTTGATAGATATGTAGTACTCTCTTTGTTTTTTAATAGATGAGATGTCGTTAACTTCTGGGCTCACGTTTGATCTTCGTCTTATTTAATTTTTTTTGCAAATGCATAAGATATAAATCATGCTTTAAAGTAGTTCTAGTGATAAAAACAACTCACAACAAAATAAACTATAATTACGAAACTTTTTGAATAAGATGAATGGTTAAGCATGTGTCTAAAAGTTAATGACATCATCTATTAAAAAACGGAAGTAGTACATGATATTGATCAGAATGCTAACCCTTGCATAGAAGTCTGGGGGTGAGCATTTGTCGAAATGTGTCTTGCGGAAGTCGAATCGCCATCCGTCTCCCATGTACACCGTCACCTTCAGATTTTGTAGCATTGACACAATGGTTACAGACTTTCAGTTACTGTATCAGATATGAAAATAGTAGTAGCACATTTGGGATCTTCCGGTAATTAAAGGAAATTTAGCTTTTGTCCAGTTTACCTTTAGTCTTGTCTTTACTGGTAGTTTGGATGTAGGATCAAACAGTTTATCTGGATCGTTGTTCATCAGAATATCAGGCTTTTTGACGTAACCGCAACCGCCGTTTGCTCGGAACATCCCCTGAGTCAGCCACAGCTTTCTTCCATGGCCCTGAACATGAATGGTAGCAGATAGCTCAGATCAAATTGGGTGAACTATTATGTATCTTCACAAAGCCTTTTTTTTTTTTAACGATTCAGTGCTTTCCTTGTACTAGACCTGATTTTAGAAAAAGACACAAAAAAATGTTTCCTTGCTACAATCCTTTTATACTGCAACTCTGCAAGAGGATATCCCAGTTCACTAGTTCAAACTAAGTTGTGATTTGTTAAATACAATATCACTCCACTATATGTAATAGTACAATTGCAATGCTGAACTGAAGAAGCAAGCATGATGACTCATGTGCTTATCATGCAGAATAAGACCATTATTAATAGTGTGACAGAAATAACATAACTGCACCAGTTACCTGCATGTTTGCTGCAACCATCTGAACCCCATACCTCCAACCCATCAAAGGATTGTAATTCGAAGACGTAATGCGCGTCGACCGAGGGAATATCCGCAGCAAGTTCCTCTGCGTAAACCTGAACAAGAACAAGAACAACAACACTAACCCTGTCAGACACAGAGTTCAGTTCAGCTTTCAGAAGCTGTACATGCAAAATAAACCTGTCATGTTAGTAAAGCTGAAATCACCTGATAATATGAGCGCCATGGGTGACGATGGCCTTCTCGTAGGCCTTCTCCCCCAAGCTGAGGCGCGTCACCATGTCGGGATCGACCTTGAGGTCCTGATCCATGTCGTGCTTTCTTCTTGTCAGAGGGATGGCGATGAGGCGCCTGTACTCGTTGTCCACCCCGTGCTGCGTCTTCTTGTCCGTCTCGGCCTCCTGCATCTCCTCGTCGACGGCGGCGGCGGCGACTGCTTCCTCCGCCGCCGCGCATTTCTCTTCTGTCGTCATCGCCGTCGCCGCCACCTTGTCGTCGGTGATCTCCTCGCCCCAGACGCCGGCCTCGTCGGCGTCGTTGTCGTTCTTGGTCAGGAGGTACTCCTTGGGCGGCTTCGTCGACACGATGATCTTCCCCTTGAGCTCGTCCGGCGAAGGGAACTCCGCCATGTTCTCAGTTTCAGAGACGTAGAGCATGTCACCGAACGTCTCCTTGATCATCTGCGCGAGTGAAAATCCATCGATCGATGTCGCCGCCATTTTCAGTAGATGGAGGAAGAAGAAGGAGAAGAAGATGGTGAGGTGATCGAGATGTGTGTTCACCTTGGCGACTTTGGATTGGAGGTCGGGAGTGAGGTGATCTTCGAGGGTGAGGATGACGGGGTAAGGGGAGGCGACGAACGCGTGCTCCCTGATGGCCTCAAGGCATTTCATCAGACCCACCGGCGATGTCAGCGTCCTGCGAGAGCGAAATCGTCGTCAGCTTCTTCTCCGGCGGCGGCCGGCAACGGTGGGTCCCGGCGCGGCGGCGTCGTGAAGCCGGCCGTTGATGGATGCGGCCCATGGGCCACCTCATGATCGCTGGTCCATGGGCCGGTAGATTTGTTTAGGCCCATACAGGTCCATAATTTGGTCTGGTTTCCATTTCATTAATTTAATTTAATTCATTGAATCTGCATTAGTTAATTAATTTAGGACAGAACCCATCAGCAGTGGAGCAGCCATACAAATATACAACGGCTAGCATGACCACTAAACTTTTTTTTGTTGATTTTAATATACTTTTAATCATAGGCACACTGTTACATTTAACATAAATTTCACAAATTAGCATAGTTAACAGCTACTTTCATCCAAAAATATAAGTACTTTAATGTTCTAGAATATACTAAAATCAATATAAAATTCATACCACGATTTCCATCGCCTAGTTAGGATGAGGAGTAGATGATGAAATTAAATGAGAGGCCGATTGAAATGGAAAAAGTAAAAACCAAAAATTAAATCTATATCTGTGGACAAAAGGAGTAGTGTCCTATAGCAAAAATCTGTCGTGAATTGAAATTAAGGATGCAAATGGAGATTAGAGGAAGACAATTCAGATCCTGCAGACTGACATGTGGGCCTGAGAGTCTGTGGGACCCACATGTCAGTGAGCAGTATTGCATTGCAGTACTGCAGAGGACCCTCACTCAGAGGAAGAATATGGTGATTGATCGAGCGGATCACCTGCCGTGGAGGACCTCGACGGCGTCCTTGGTGGCGTTGGGCCAGAGGTCGAGCTCGATGACACGGACGCCGTCGTGGAGGGCCTTCATGATGGGCACCTCACTGCAGCCGCTGCTCAGCTGGTTCCCCGTCAGGTACGAGTTGTGCCCCGTGTAGATGAAGTAGTGTGACAGCGGCAACCCCATGTCTTGGTATACCTGCACTCATAACATAGAGAGACATATGCTTATTTTGTAGCTATATCTTTCAACTTATTTGTATAGCTAGGATTATTTTTTACATGAATATATATTCAGTTTTTACGGTTCGGTTTTGGTTTATTGAGTACCAAACAAGGGAAAAAGTTATGTAGGACTTCGGTCCTTCGCTCACCGAAAGAACTTGATATTTTCACATGGCATGTGTCCTAGGCGAAACCGCGAAAGCAGTCTTCTCGTAGCTCTGCGCATGGGCAGCAACATGCTCATCTGAATTTTCCCTTCTACACTATTGAATTGTACACACCGATCCCCCCTCCCCCCCTCTTTACTACCCACTATTAATTGAGTTGTCTTTATCTAAAAAAAATAGAGTTGTACACACCGATCTCCCTCTTCACCTCCCACTATATAGAGTTGTACACACCGATCTCCCTCTTCACTTCCCACTATTGAGTTGTACGCACCGACCCCTCTATAGACTTGACCAATTTCTCCTCCACACCATTGAGTCGTATACAAAGATTCTATTCACTATTGTGTAATACATCCTGAACAGTTTAACCTAAAAGTTTAAGCTGATGAAAAAAAACGGACAATTCACTTATATTTCAACACTTCCCTTCACGCGAGGTCCCCTCAAACCTCAGAAAGAAATAGATTGTATTTTTTATTTAATTATATGCCAGCTAGGGTTTAAACTTGAGACTGATACTATATTGAGTTGCATGCGTCAATTGGTTTAAACCAAAAATTTAGACTGATAATGAAAGACGGGAATTCACTTATTCCAACATCATTGACCTGTTCTCCACTCTCATATGACCAAAGACCTTATCTTCTTTTGTTTTGGAGGCAATTGTGAGAGCTCATCCATGGTCTCTAGGTTGGCTCTGCCTAGGCAACCGCAATGCCAAGTTGCCAACGGACCACCTGCCCTTCTAAGCCAGCTGAAAGTGAGGATGGAAGGTGGAGATGAGAAGAGGGGGAAGGGGAAAAAATCAAACCTAGTAGAAGAAGCCGCTTTAAGATCTTGTGAGGGATACTTAGTGAAGAAATATTAGGTTTGTTCGGTTCAGTTCAGCTGCTAAAGTGAAACACAAGGTTCACCAAACCATTATGGGTGGGGTTATCGTCACCCCACAGTTTAATGATTATCACGGTAACCACGCGGTTACTGTGAAAATCGTACGATTATCACGATATATACCGTGGTTTCAAAAACCGAGAAGATTATCATACGTGATAACCACCATAGGAACCGTATGGTTTTGTAAACTCCGCCGCAGCACTCATATTAGAATTTTGCTTGCTGAGTCCTGCGGCAGCCACAGCTAGCTCAGTCCACGCGGAGAACTGGAGAATCTTTCGGGTCTGTTGCTTGAAATTGATACAGGTACTAGGTTGGCTATATTTTTCTTTGGGTGTCAGTTAACAATGTTTTTACTTAATATTGCGTCAGTCAAGATCCGAGTTGCTAGCAATTCATTTGTACTTCCAACGCACAAGAACTAATACTATCCTGTTTGTATCGATCGAGGAGCAAGTGGCAGAAGGTACTAATTGAGACATGAAGAGATATAACACCAGAAGCTAAAGGCTGTGTTTAGTTCACGTCAAAATTGAAAGTTTAATTGAAATTAAAACGATGTGACGGAAAAGTTAAAAGTTTATATATGTTGAAAAGTTTTAATGTGATGAAAAAGTTGAAAGTTTGAAGAAATATTTTGGAACTAAACACGGCCAAAGTAGATCAAGAGTCTCCATATGTACTGCTTCTATATGAGTCTAGGTGATCCTTATCGATCTTTTGATGTCTCATCTGACCCACCCTGTAGATGCTAATGTAAGCTTCTACTAGCTTCTCATGTGCCCTAACTGTTAATCAACAGTACAGTGATGCATCATGTTTTGGCACCAAATAGAACAAGCTTTAATCTATCTTTTTCCTAATAACCAACCAACTGCTCCTCTACCTAATTTACTTTACTAGTTTATCTGGCCATAAAAAACTATTAAATTAATGCCAGATAGTATATATACACAAAGGATTAGTAATATATGGCACTAAAAAAATATTCCCTTAGCTTTTTTACATGGCAATGGTTAGCCTCTGTATGATTATCCATGTACAGTATCTGACGATGAAGGCCTGCCTAGCTACTCCCGAATGTGAATTACTACCTCCATATTTTAATGTATGACGCCGTTAACTTTTAATCAAACGTTTGACCACTCGTCTTATTTAAAAAATTTATGTAATTATCATTTATTTTATTGTGACTTGATTCGTCATCAAATGTCCTTTAAGCATGACATAAATATTTTTATATTTGCACAAAAATTTTGAATAAAACGAATGGTCAAACGTTGATAAAAAAAGTCAACGGTGTCATACATTAAAATACGGAGAGAATAATTCCTTATATATATACGCATAATAATTAAATGGGATATAGTTTCTATAGAAGAACATAGGAGGAGGAGTATTATTATCAATTATTATTAATATTATTATTACAGATTGATTTCACACTCATTTGTTAATAGTAGTATCTATTGAACACAAGAGTAGCTAAGCTAGATGATGGAGGAAGAGATCGTCGAATGCATGCATAAACATGATTAATTAGGTGTTAATCACAAGTTTAATTAGCTAATTAATCACGTAAAGTACGTACCCGTTTCTGAGGATCGAGGGCGGAGTTGGCGTCGCTGCACAGCCAGCGGTGGAAGCCCTCGACGGTGAGCCCGCCTTCGGCGGCGGCGGCGGCGGCGCCCTTCCTGAGCAGCCTCTGCTCCGCCGCGAAGGCCATCACCTCCCTCGCCGTCGCCTCCAGCTCGTCGTCGCCGGCGGCGGCCTCCCCCTGCACCTCCCGGAGGAACCGCCTCAGCGCCTCCTCCCCCATCACGCCGCCGCCGCCGCCGGCGTCAGCGTACGCCTGGAACACGTCGCCGAGCTCCTCCGACGGCTCGTTAGACGCCGCCCTGAACCGCCGCAGGAAGCAGCACACCCTGTACGTCGTCATCGCCGGCTGATCACCGCCGGCGACTTCGCACGGCTACTTACTTTTTAGCTACTTCTTGATCCGTGATGACCAGCTGCTTGCTCAGCTACCTAGCTATATATATACACACATAGCGAGAGAATCTATTAATTATATATCAGATATATTGTCAAAATCTCTTATACTCCCTCCGTATTTTAATGTATGACGCCGTTGACTTTTTATGTTTTCTTCTACCTCATCATCATTCTTATATACTACCTCCGTTTTTTAATAAATGACGCCGTTGACTTTTTCTCACATGTTTGACCATTCGTCTTATTTAAAAAATTTACGTAATTATAATTTATTTTGTTATGGGTTGTTTTATCACTCATAGTACTTTAAGTGTGATTTATATCTTATACATTTGTATAAAATTTTTGAATAACACGAATGGTCAAACATTTGAGAAAAAGTCAACGACGTCATTTTTAAAAAAATGGAGGTAGTATATAAGAATGATGATGAGGTAGAAGAAAACAACAGCTGAATTAGCCCAAGTGGTGTGGCAGTGCCAAATGTGCATGACCAATATATGCAATATAAAGGGCTAAAGGCAATATGGATCATTCACATATAGGCATGTTAATGCTAAAAAAATCGTTGAGAAAAGGGAATAGTGGATGGGGACAGGGCATGTAGAGTGGTTGCATGCCTTGAATTCTTTGATAGATGCATATTGTGTCAATGTGTTTTCTAACCCCAGGACCAACTAACACACAACATTATTTGAAAGTTACTTTTGTGTGTGTTTTTGTGTGGACGCCAATGACTGACCTTGCTAGTGGAATTGCAGGCTAGCTAGCAGGCAGGGAAAATGTTAATTAGAGGTGAGAGGCCAATGAATCTGCTGGTTGATCAGGAATCAGTGGTCACCACACTGTGCATGCACGGATGCCTCCTATTATCTCAATCGCTGCTGGATGCACATGGTTTGTCTCTTGTAGGCTGGGGATGGATTTTCACCCTTTAAGCTAGACATATCCCTCAATTTTACATGTTATTTAAATATTTATGAAAACATATATATGAAAACGTTTGATAAGATAAACCAATATATATGTGATATATTACTCTGACATTTTACAAACATGCAAGTTCAAATTATTCGGCATATGATTTTGAATATGTGTACTATTTATATGCATATTTGTTTTTATTACAACTTGTATATGTTGAATTTAAACTTGTACATTTGTAGAGTGGTATATTATTACATATTGATCTATCTTATCAACTTTTTCATTTTTTTAATAATTATTTGTATAGCAAAAAAATATAAGAGGATATCTCCTTAGGGATGATATTACTTTTCCCATGTAGCCTTACACATTTGGGTATCGCACTGTATGTGTATTGATATGTGGATTGATATGTGGGTCCATGAGGACAGTTTTGCACCCTGTTAATTATTAACAAGTCAGAAAAATCTGTATGCATATGATATATAGATGAGTGTTTTTTTTCAGGCAACTTGTCTCAAGGTGTCGGGTGTATTTTTCTGGCACATTGGATAATATGTCATGCATGTGTATTTTTCTGGTAGATGCCAGTTACCTTACTAATTAAATGGCACTTCAATTTTTTTCATGGCACAGTGTGTACATATAGCAAACAGGGGCTAGCAGATCGCCTGACCATACATATATATAGTTTGTGTACATATACAAATATGCCAATCCTATGCCCATCAGAAAGGTTAGTGAGTACCTGTCGCCAACGTGAATCTCGCATGCAAATCCCCTTCAATTCATTTTTCATGTCATTTTATGAAGGCTTAAGTAGTGAGAACCAGATAGAGGCATAGAGCACATCATGATGAAGCTGAGTCGCCTTCATTGGGTCTTGCATTTGATCCCTCTTTTTGTAACACACATCAATTCATAGTGCGAAAAAGATCCATGGGCAGACGGTCAGACACGTCAGCTACCTTGGCTGTAGAAGCCAACAATTTTGATCACACTTTTAATTTGTGGTTTTGTTCTAAAAAAATACTTTTGTGGTTTGCACGAATCTTATGATTCACTTGGAAATTGGGCTTTTTTTTCTACGTGATTGATTAATTGATTTAATTTCCAACAAGACTTTATTATGTACTCCCACGACTCTACCACCACAATACCTGGTGCTTCCGCCCTAATTGTTTTCTATATATTATTTGTGGAACCTGATCAAGTGCTTAAAACCCCTTATAAATTATCTATATTTCATATAAATTTTAAAGAAATTTATGTAGAACTCATTAGTTCAAACATTGTTCATTAGAATATTGAATCCTCTTTAGTTATGCGTGTCCTTAATTAAGCACTTGTCTTCCAGAAAGGCCGCCATAAATATAGACTTGTGTCGTCACTTTCATAATATTGTACCAATTAATTTTTGGAACACAGACACGATAATATCACCATTCATTTTGAGAAAAAAATCAAATGTATATATTCTAGCGTCATCGAAAATGAAGAGAATAAAAATAAATGGGCATGTACGAGCAGCTGGCCATATACATATGTACTGTCTCCTGTTTAAATATATACATCATTTTCTGACATTCATATACTGTATATATTTATATATACATCATTTTTCTCTCATTTCTTTTGCTTCCTTTATTTCATTTTTTCTCTCATTTCTTTTGCTTCTTTTATTTCCCTTTTCCCCCGGCAATGATCTTCTGATTGTTGCGTTGTGTAACTAAAACTCAGTGTTGTTCTAATATACAAAAGTATAATATTTTTACATACTCGGAAAAAAATTACTATTGAGTCTTAGGCTTTGTTTGGGGAGCTTAAGATTCTGAGAATATGCTGGTTGTGTAAACAGCTTCTGAGAATTTGGAGAAGCTAGGTTTTCCAGCTTCTGATTCTAGTTCATTTTCTGGATTCTACAACTACAGATTCTTAGAATCTTAGTAACAATCTGAACTGTTTAGGGGAGCTGGAGATTCTAGGAGAAGCTGCAGAAACTAGAAGCTCCCCAAACAGGCCCTTACTGTCGGTTGTACGTGTTCAAGCATCGAAACCTCTGTTCTTCTCAGATCATATTAATTAACAACAGTCGCTTACTTTAGTTTGTTGCTTTGGCGATTAATTGTCCAATCATTCAGCATAAACTAGTAACTAGGGATAATTTAATTACACAAATACGAGTACTTATCGAATCTTGCCATGAAATATGGGGAAGCAGATCCTCTGACTTAACTGCACATGCAGTTGAGTCACTGACATGTGGGTCTCACTTTGCTATGGCCCACATGTCAGTGACTCAAGAGGATCCCTTTCCGAAATATGGTTATTTCCCTGTCGAGTGATAGCAGATAACATTGTAAATTAATCGGAGCTAGGTAATCGGGGATAAAATTATTCGAGCGCCATGTTAAAGCCGTCCAAGTGTTGGCAGTTCCATCGTTAAGTTGGTCAAAGTTTATAATGAGCTATACCTGAATGATTCGATTTTGCTAGCTAAGGTTACATGGATGACATTTTTTTTTTACAAATGATTTGGTGCTGCTATTGTTATATTTGCAACCAATGAAATCGGGCCATGCATATGCTAGTTGGTTAGCGCAAATCATAAGATTATTGGTGTAACATCTTGTTTTGCGGATATCATGGATGATTATGATGTTTGTGTCCGGGAGACGACCACAAATCTTGTCAGATTAAATTTTGTTCATACCTGATTAATTGCCACCGTGGGTTACAATTGATAGCTAGGTTGTTTTTGTGGATGGGAATTAATTCCCTTTTAATTAATACTATGTTTTTTTCTACAAACCGACATAAGTCGGTGAAAATTTTATTGGATAAAGTAAAACTAAATATAAAAACTCAAAAAACATATGCATATGGATTTTAAGGGATGGCTTCTTGTTTGATTTTCCCCACCAAGACTGTCACTGGCATTTTTTGTGATTAAAGACTCTCTGATTTCTCTTCCCCCAAATCTCCCATGATGGCAAGAAGATGAGCAACACATCTCTATTTGGGTAAGCCTTGACAGAGGTGGCTAGCTTTTCTCTTTCGTAGGCTTAGCAGTTTTTTCCTTTCTTTTTATTTTTCCTTGTCCTTGGACAATGGCTTTCTGATTTAACTAAAACTCTGCTTTTTTATAATATATTAATAATGTGATATTTGTTTACGCGTTCGTGAAAAGACATATGACTAGCGCTTTCCACCACTCATGTGTGGACCATCAGACAACAGGCTTAAAGTTCGCAAGATTAATTATACGTTTGATAGCCATTGCGGATTGAAGCACATTACCCCAACCGATATAGATGGTGCCAAGCCTAGAACAATTAGGGTTTAGCTAGCTTTTCAGCTTGTTTATTAAACCCAATTATTAAAATTATATTATAATTAAAGTGGTAAAAATATGTGATGACTAGTATAAATATTAATTGGTTTAGTACCTTTTAGACAATTTCTAGCTCCAATCCTGCCAAGAGCTATCTCGTGCAAAAAGATATAGTAGCACTTGATGTACATGTTTTGTTAATTAAGTCTCAAAGAAATTAATCATGTCTCTTATGAAAACTAATCCAAGTTGAAAGAGAGAGGCATGTAGCTATTGCCACATCCTACATTGACTGTTAAACCACTGCCATCGAAGTGAACCATTATGCCTGGTTGTTTAAATATCAGCATCTATCCCTAAAGGTCTATCCGTGTGATGTTTCTTCTCAACAGGCGAACATGCGTGATTACTGTTAGGCAGACACTGACTGCATTATTATTATATGTTTATTTATCCCTGTTGTGATATGCATATTTGATTCATGTGCTAGCCTTTGTTCGTTCCATTGGATGGATACCAATGGCAGACACACATTTCTCTTTCTGGGCCACTGGGATGGAATTATAAATTATTGGTGGTGGGACGCACAAATCCGGGCACGATCAAGAACAGATCGAGATATTAATCCAATTAATTGGGAGTTTTGGAGGAGTTTGGCTGTGTTTAGTTGGATCCAAAGTTTGGATTTTGGTTGAAATTGGAGATGATGTGACTGAAAAGTTGTGTGTGTATGACAGGTTGATGTGATGGAAAAGGACTGAAGTTTGGATCCAAATTACACAGCCTTTGTAATGCTTTTGAGAACGAAATGTAGCTCATCTAGTTGGTGCATTGTGGAGAGTTGTCAGGGTAGGTTTTAATTAAGGCTGTGATCGGATCACTGGATTCCCAACCCCTCTCCATCGTATACCGCGTGCACGCTTTTTAAACTGCGAAACGGTGTGTATTTTACAAAAAAAAAAGTTTCTATACGAAAGTTGCTTAAAAAATCATATTGATCTATTTTTGAAAAAAATAGCTAATACTTAATTAATCACGCGCTAATGGATCGCTCTGTTTTCCGTGCGCGCTGTGCGTGTTGGGAACATATACTTCCGAACACAACCTAAGGGTGTAAAAGCAAGTTTAATAGTACAATCAAATATTATCTAAAAAAATAGTATAGTCAACTACTAGTTCCAAATCATCTATAGCCAATTTAATAGCTCATTCATATAATAGTTACCTATAAATATATATTACACTATCAATACATGGTCCAACCTCTCATACACACATAATATTTTAGAGTCCGTGCAGCAGGTGGCTACAAATCTGTAGCTCGTTTTTCTTCTCTCTCTTCTCTTATCCCATCCATATATGTTTATAGCTGATTTGGAGCCTGCTATTATACTCGCTCTAAGTGTCTAACCTGTAAACCTTACTTATAAGTCCAAATGATTCGCGAACCTGCTTATTTTGACCTATAAGTAGATTTGCGGGTTAGCCACTTACATCCATAAGTTTGATCCCCTTAAGACACAGGT
Organism: Oryza longistaminata; assembly: GCA_009805545.1. Taxonomy (NCBI): domain Eukaryota; kingdom Viridiplantae; phylum Streptophyta; class Magnoliopsida; order Poales; family Poaceae; genus Oryza; species Oryza longistaminata. The sequence goes on from CM020183.1 coordinate 38,289,755, forward strand.
TTCTCACCATTTTATTCACTATCAATCATAGTATATGCTAAGGTCCTCCTTAGCATCTTACTGTAAGCCTTCGAAAAACGGATTTTCTCTGTGCGATGAAGTTGTCTTTTTTTTCCCTCTCTTTTGAACCCAAATCGATTCCTCTACGAAACTTGAGGAAAATTCACTAAATGTCTTCCGAAAGTGGACGGACAAACCATATTCAAAAATTAAACTTTAAAATTCAAAATAGATATGGATTGACAATTGAGAAGCGGAGCATATGAATTGGGCGTTATATATTATCGGAATAAGTTCATTTCGTGACCCTCAAAAGTGATCGAAATCTAATCCGTGACCATAAACCACAAAACCGGATATCTCGAACCCCCAACTCTTAAAACCGGTGCAATTTGACTCCCTCGGCGGTTTTGGAGGGCGGTTTCGCTGACGTGGCGCCTACGTGGCAGTATTGACTCGGTCTTCTGTCCAGGTAGCGTTGACGTGGCACTTACGTGTCATTAGAAATAAAAAATATGGGTGGGACCTATTTGTCATTCACCAAAAGTACGGGTGGGACCCACTGACATGTGGGGTCCACATATTTTCCTCTCTCCTCTTCATCCTCCTCCCTTTCTCTCCCTTCTCTCTCTTCCCTCCCCTTCGCACGTCTGCAGGGATGGGAGACCACACGGGAGTTGGGAGGCATCTGCGTCAAGCATTCTCCTGCTGGTTGCCGAGGCAATCGGCAAGAGACGACAGATGAGGACTGACTGGACTGCGACTAGCAAGCGGTAGCAACAGGCAGTGCATGTGTGTACTAACATCAAGCGGCAAGCCAACAAGCAAAGGGCTGACTGACAGAGCAATGCTGCAGATAGGCACGCATCATCTCCTCGCCGGACGGTGGCGCGGCCGCGGATGGTCCAGGTACGACGACCCTCCCCACCCATTCGCACGGACGGAGCGCGGCCGCGGAGGAGGGGGACGCGAGGGGCGGGAGCCTCGCCGGTCCTCGAGCGCCCCCCGCCGCCGGCGCTCCAGCTCCCGTCCCTGCAGACATGCGAAGGGGAGAGAAGAGATGTTGGATATAATCTTGACTTAATTAGTTGCTGCACATTATGTGTATGTGCAGATGTACGTGGTCACTGAGTCAGTCACGTAGTTAGCCATTACTTGATGATTGCACGCAGATGAGCTAGTGATTAGTTACTGCATGTGCGTGTATTAGTGGGAGTTAGTTGGGTTGTTAGTCGTGTGAGCTGCATACATATCCATGCAGTGCATGCTGAAGTTAGTGCCTAGAGAATAGGTCGTGCATGAGTGGAGTTAGTAGCTCTTTTGTGTATATAAGTACTAGATAAATGAATGAAAATATGTGGCATGGTTGCCGAGAAAGCAAGATGTAGTTTATGTGTCCACCTCTGTTCTTCCTCTCTACTTGTAATATTCTTGTGTGCGTGTGTCTACCAAAGAGAATTTACGTGTTTGTGATTAACACCTAGAGAGTGAGAGGAGATATTCCTAACAAGAGAGAGGAGGGAGAGAGAGGGAGGAGGATGAAGAGGAGAGAGGATAATATGTGGGCCCCACATGTCAGTGGGTTCACAAATTTGCTTTGAATGATAAATAGGTCCCACACATATTTTTTTAATTCTAATGATACCTAAGCGCCACATCAACGCCACGTGGACAGAAGACCGAGTCAATACTGCCACGTAGGCGCCACGTCAGCGAAACCGCCCTCCAAAACCGCCGAGGGAGTCAAATTGCACCGGTTTTAAGAGTTGGGGGGTCGAGATATCCGGTTTTGTGGTTTAGGGTCACGGGTTAGATCTCGATCACTTTTGAGGGTCACGAAGTGAACTTATTCCTATATTATCAAGATATACAAAGAGAGGCCGGACACAAACTTATTCACCGGCCTCTTAGCCCAGATCGATCAGTCTCTTTGAAATTGAAATTGGGCCTCATTTAGTCTGTTAGGCTTTCAAGCTTCCAGCCCAGTTTAGTTCAACGCCCATTTTGGAAGGTCAGAACTAATGAACTACGTACAGTACTAGTAATCAGTAGTACTGTACTGAAATCATATTACTGAAATGGAGACTTCTTTAGGCGTTGACTTCTCCCTTTTCCTTTACTATTTCTTTTCTCTTGGCTAGAGTACACAAAACAAATACTTAATTAAACAAATACTTTAAAAGTTGTAGCACTCCTACATGTGCACTGTGATTCTCTCAGTTTTGTATCATCAAGATAAGAAAAAAAAAAAGAGTCGATGATAATACTATTATTAGTGCTTATCCAGATTCCAGGGTCGATGATTGATTGGGTTGGTTGGAACGTGCGATGGAATGATCGATCGATCGACGCCGTGGCGCTGAGAGCACCGGCCACATCAATGGATCATGTACTGTACTAACCTTGCATTAATACCACTAATCAGTACAATTAGTTAGGAGCTCTGCATAGTGCTTATGATATGGTAGGAGTATCAATCTTGGCTCGTCGTACCTGCCGTGGTCGGTCCTGACCCACACGTTCTCCCGCCCAATTTCCTCGCAAAATCGTAGCCGCCCCAGCTTTCCTCTGAATTCCACACGCATTGAACCATATATAAACTCCCCAACTTCTCGACGAACACAACATCATCAACTACCTAGCCATCCAGCAGAATCTAGTTGATTAATTAACGATTACTGTGCTAACTACGACTTGGAAGAAGAAGAAGAAGCTTAGCTCGATCAGCTCGTCAATGGAGATGAAGAAGCCAGATCAGCCAGCTGTTGATCTTCCGAGTAGCCTCTCCACTGTCTCCTACTGGTCAGTCTCAGTCTCTGAATCTCTGATTACTTCATCATCTTCTTTCTTGATCCAATCTTGTCAGATTAATTAATATACTGTATATATTAAGTAGGATTAATTAGTAAGGAGTAGCTTACAAATGGATGAAATGTGCAGCTGCGGGGCATGCGGGTACGACCTGAAGCTGAGCTCGTCGGCGAGGGACACGGCGGGGATGGTCGTCGCCGGCGGCGGCGGAGGGTACCGGAGGCGGCGGGGGGTGGTGAGGTTCGGCGCCATCGACGACGCGAGGTTCGGGCACGTGGACGAGTTCCGGTGCGTGGACGTGCGCGCGCGCCGCCTCTTCACGCGGCGGACGCGCCTCCTCTGCCGCAAGTGCGGCGCCCACGTCGGCTTCGCCTACGACGACCGCGCCGCCCGCTCGCCGCCGCCGCCGCGCTACGACATCAAGATCCGTGCCCTCCACCCCATCGAGGCACCTCAGCCGTCCGATCTCTGAATCAACGACGGAGTTGACCTTCAGCACTCACAGCTTCAGATTTTATGGTTTTGCTTTCTTCATTTTCTTGAGTACCCTGCCCCTGAGCATTTTGATTAATTGAAAGTCAGTATCTTTTTTGGAGGTTACAAGTTCTGTGAGATTACTATCTAATGCGAAACTAACAATATTCTTGTCGTAGTAACATTCTTTTTCTGAATACGGAGCAAGCATTTGCCTCTGTTGTTCATGCTTGACAAGGCACGAGTAATCAACATTTGAATTGACCAGCTTTGTTCTGGCAAGTTTCATCTATTTATCATGAATGAAGTTAACAATTAAGAGAGCTGAGGTAAAAACTATTACGGTTACACATTAAGTTAAAGAAAATAGCAGAATCATGTTCAAACATGGTTACAGGTCGGCATGGCAGATATCCACTATATCATGACTTGAACAACAATTAGCTTAGCAGCATGATTGCTTATACTACTTGTAAGGTAATGCCAGAAAATGATCATCAGCATTCTGTTGGTAACTTTATCCGAAGTTATGAACTACTGAAACTTGAAATCTGTCTCAATTATTTTGGAAATGAATTTTGCTTGTAAAGTTACATTGTCATTGATCGTGGACACTTCATCACTTTGATGCCTTATTTGCGAGATGTATTTTTAACAGAGAATTGGAGTGGAGTAACTTGTTTCATTCTTTTGGGGTGCTTTCTGTTGAATTATTTTTTTAGATTGTATTCATTCAAATTCCATTAGATTTCATGCTCCTCTATACTGAGAGAATAACCAAACACTGATATTCTCAGACTTGGAGGGCTAGAAGAGCAACCAAAGAATGGGCTTTCTGATTGAATTTAGTTGCCTCTGTTTGCAATCATCTAGCGCAGAGAATCAAAGACTATTATATTTTCTTGTACGGTTTTGTTTCTTGAAATAATCTGGTCAATTCATCCAGGAATTCTAAGGTTGAGCAGAAAAGCCCTGCTCCTTGTTGATTCTGTCTAGCCCATACTATCACATATACTAGTCTATACATCAGTTTCCTTATGTCAGCCCTGTTGGATAAAAGAAAAGATAAGGCAGGTAAACCTACCAGCCCTAACTCAAATGTATCACTAGCTGTTTACTTTATATTTCTTTTAACTGAAAATAAATCCATACTGTTTATTCAGGTACTTATTCAGTGATTGATTTTTGCAGACTTACCCTGTCAGTTTGTCACTCTAAGACAATCAGTTGATGCCATGCTTCCAATGGTAAAGGAAAGAGGGAATGTATATCGGTAGGCAAAAGCATTGAGGGACGCATTGGAGGCGATAACTTCCAAGTTTCTTTATATCTCAGAAGGGACTTATGCACGCAAAACGGAAGTTACTTCAGTGCAGGCCGCAATGCCCATATAGGTACTTCAGAGTTACCGGCACGGAACTTGCTCCCATGATCAACGTGGCCAAACCCCCACAGCTGTACAGCATAACTCACCAGTAAAGACCGTATTGGGGGGCCTCTTTTGGCATTTTTCCCTTTTCTTTGGCACTTCACCATTTTCCTGCAAGATGATGCGATGATGATGGGAGAGAATTGTGAGCTAGGGGACTTTATGTGTCGGCAGAAGATTGGTTAGCTGCAGATGCAAGGCACATTCAAGTTCAACCACTTCATGGCATTGTATCCTCTATATAAACATACTTCAATTGTTTCCTGTGTCTTCTGCCGTGGATGTTTCGAAGAGAAGATACAATATGCAGTGCAGTAAACAACTGTGAATAGAGGATCTATGATTCACCTCTGCTCGACAATGAAGGGGCGGAAGGTGGCTGAGATTCGGCTTCCTGGGGTCATTGAATTCTTGACACGAAAAGGTCAGTCCTTATCAGGATATTTTTGCACGGAGGTGCGACAATAAACCCAGAACAAGTTTTGTGATCTTTGTCAGATTTCTCAGGTACCTCCGCACCCGAACAAGTTTGGTTTTATGCAGAAACGCCACCGGAGGATAAGGCCTGGCATCCAAACTTTCGTCCTATTTCCAATCACTCAGAATCAACCTTGTCATACACACACAATTTTTCAGATCACATCAATCTCCATGTCAACCAAAATTAAACTTGACGTGAACTACAACAAGCCTAAGTAACGCAAAGCAATTACAGGTGATGATTTTATGTACGCCTTTGTATGTTGTACTATCTCCGTTTAATAAGACTGACGCCCGTTCAAGCTTTTTAGCTCACATTGTTTGATCATCGTCTTATTCAACAAAAATTACGTTAAATTATAATTTATTTTTGTTATGAGTTGTTTCACTGCTAGTACTTTAAGGCCGCGATCGTTCCCTGGGCTGGGAAACCAAGCCGCGACGTATCGTTCCCTCTGGGGCTGCGGAACCTTCAACCCCTCCGCACGGAAAACGGAAACGGAGTCCATTAGCACGTGATATATTAAGTATTTGTAATTTTTTTTCAAAAAAGGATCCAATATGATTTTTCAAGCAACTTTTCGTTTCTATAGAAACTTTTTCAAAAAAAACACGCTGTTTAGTCAGTTTTGAAAAAGCATAGCGCGACGAAAGCGAGGGAGAGAGGGTTAGGAACCACTGACTATCAAACATTAAGCCCTAAGTGTAATTTAAATCTTATGACATTTGCATAAAATTTTTGAATAAGTACCGGAAGGATCAAACCATATAAGGAAACAACGTCAACGGGCACGTCACTCTATTTATTAAAAACGCGAGGGAGTATATTGAAATAGTTTCAGGATGTCACCTGGAATGTCTGCTGGGAGACAAATGGATTTTTTTTATTTAAAAAAAAAACTCAACTAACTACAACTACGACCACATGTTTACTTCGGTGAAAAAGAAAAATTTTTTTGTGAAGACGTGTCATACTCGAACGTATTGACACGAGATGTTAGAAGGAGTTTTTCGGACAAAAATGAAACAAAGTAATTTCAAGTGGAAACCAGCGAGACGCAACTTTTTGAAGCCCTAATTAGTCGTTCAGTTAACACATGATGGATACTGTAAAACACTTATGGGTTCAATCATGGACCTAATTAGCAACTCAAAAGATTCGTCTCACGAATTTTACATGCAAACAGTTACAATTAGTCCTTTGTTTTTAATCTATATTTAATAACTACATACATCTTCAAAGATTTAATGGTGATGTTTTTAGAAAAAAATTTTGCGGAACATAGAACTGAGCCTACGGGAAGTACAATTTTTCTTCAGATTGACAACATTTGTTTGCCCGTTCGGAGAATTATTTCCGGGCTATTCCAAGTGCTTGTAGTTACTAATGGCAATCGAAATTAGCATTCAATCAAAGTGAAATCAAACTTTTCCTACTCAACGACAAGACTCTTTGGCCATTTCTCCGAGGCAGGCCGGCCTGCCGGCCGAACAACCAAACACAACAGCAGAGAAAAAGTGCAAGAAACAAGCATTCAACTCCATTTACTTTTGACATTAAAAAAGAGGAGAAAATATCTCATTCAGCTCATATTACTTTTTCGATAAAAAAAGAGGACAAAAACTATGCGGCACAAGAAAGGGACCCTGTCCACTCCTAGTCAACACAGAAGTCTTCCTGTACATTTCATTTCGCTTAAAGCAAGCCAATCAATCCAGCGACTTGCATCCCTCGGAACGCGACTTCGCTTCGCCAATAATTCCAGTCGCGACGCCGAAGCTTCGT
>CM020183.1:38296759-38311990 GCA_009805545.1 Oryza longistaminata
ATCAGTAGTACTGTACTGAAATCATATTACTGTAATGGAGACTTCTTTAGGCGTTGACTTCTCCCTTTTCCTTTACTATTTCTTTTCTCTTGGCTAGAGTACACAAAACAAATACTTAATTAAATCATTGTTGTTTACTTTAAAAGTTGTAGCACTCCTACATGTGCACTGTGATTCTCTCAGTTTTGTATCATCAAGATAAGAAAAAAAAAAAAAGAGTCGATGATAATACTATTGTTAGGGCTTATCCAGATTCCAGGGTCGATGATTGATTGGGTTGGTTGGAACGTGCGATGGAATGATCGATCGATCGACGCCGTGGCGCTGAGAGCACCGGCCACATCAATGGATCATGTACTGTACTAACCTTGCATTAATACCACTAATCAGTACAATTAGTTTGGAGCTCTGCATAGTGCTTATGATATGGTAGGAGTATCAATCTTGGCTCGTCGTACCTGCCGTGGTCGGTCCTGACCCACACGTTCTCCCGCCCAATTTCCTCGCAAAATCATTAGCCGCCCCAGCTTTCCTCTCAATTCCACACGCATTGAACCATATATATAAACTCCCCCATTTCTCGATGAGCTCGTCGATCGATGAACACAACATCATCAACTACCAACCCATCTTCCCAGTAGTTAGTTAATTAAGCAGCAGCTGAGCTCGATCAGTTCGTCAATGGCGATGAAGAAGCCAGATCAGCCAGCTCTTGATCTTCCCAGTAGCCTCTCCACTGTCTCCTACTGGTCAGTCTCAGTCTCTGATTACTTCGTCATCTTCTTTCTTGATCCAAGCCAAGTTTAGTTCTAAACGTTTTCTTTAAATTTTAATTTTTCTATCACATCCAAACTTTCCTATACACACAAACTTTTCCGTCGCATCGTTCCAATTTCAATCAAACTTCTAATTTTAGCGTGAACTAAACACACCCCAATCTTGACAGATTAATTAATATACTGTATATATTAAGTAGGATTAATTAGTAAGGAGTAGCTTACAAATGGAAGAATTGTGCAGCTGTTTCTTCTCAACAGGCGAACATGCGTGATTACTGTTAGGCAGACACTGACTGCATTATTATTATATGTTTATTTATCCCTGTTGTGATATGCATATTTGATCCATGTGCTAGCCTTTGTTCGTTCCATTGGATGGATACCAATGGCAGACACACATTTCTCTTTCTGGGCCACTGGGATGGAATTATAAATTATTGGTGGTGGGACGCACAAATCCGGGCACGATCAAGAACAGATCGAGATATTAATCCAATTAATTGGGAGTTTTGGAGAAGTTGTAATGCTTTTGAGAACGAAATGTAGCTCATTTAGCTGGTGCATGGTGGAGAGATGTCATGAATATGTTGTTGGTCTGGGTTTGATTAAGGGTGGAGTAAGTGGGTAACCTGCAAAACTACTTATAGGTTTAAATAATTCGCGAACTTGCTTATTTTGATTTATAAGTGAGTTTGCGGTTTAGTTATTTACACCCTTAGGTTTGATCCCCTCAGACATAGTTTCTCATCATTTTTTCACTAACAATTTTATATATGCTAATCTCCTCCTTAGCATCTTACTACAATAAGCTTTCGAAAAATCATTACTCCCTCCGTCCCTAAATATAGGGATTTTGGTTGGATGTAACACATCCTAGTACAATGAATCTGGACCTTTCTGTTTAGATTCGTTGTATAGGATGTGTCACATCCAACAAAAAAAAATCCCTTATATTTAGAGACGGAGAGAGTATATTACAAGCGACTGAAGCGAAAGGAATTTCTCTCCATGATGAAATTTTCCTTCTCTCTCTCTCACCCAAATCGATTCCTCTGCAAAACATGAGGAAAATTCACTAAAATGCCTTCCGTGGACAGACAAACCATATTAAAAAAATAAACTTTAAAATTCAAAATAGCTATGGATTAGATAATTGAGAAGCGGAGCATATGAATTGGACGTTATTATCAAGATATACAAAGGGAGGCCGAACACAAACTTGTTCGCCAGCCTCTTAGCCCAGGTCGATCAGTCTCTTTGAAATTGAAATTGGGCCTCATTTAGTCTGTTGGGCTTTCAAGCTTCCAGCCCAGTTTAGTTCAACGCCCATTTTGTAAGGTCAGAACTAATGAACTACAGTACTAGTCATCAGTAGTACTGTACTGAAATCATATTACTGTAATGGAGACTTCTTTAGGCGTTGACTTCTCCCTTTTCCTTTACTATTTCTTTTCTCTTGGCTAGAGTACACAAAACAAATACTTAATTAAATCATTGTTGTTTACTTTAAAAGTTGTAGCACTCCTACATGTGCACTGTGATTCTCTCAGTTTTGTATCATCAAGATAAGAAAAAAAAAAAAAGAGTCGATGATAATACTATTGTTAGGGCTTATCCAGATTCCAGGGTCGATGATTGATTGGGTTGGTTGGAACGTGCGATGGAATGATCGATCGATCGACGCCGTGGCGCTGAGAGCACCGGCCACATCAATGGATCATGTACTGTACTAACCTTGCATTAATACCACTAATCAGTACAATTAGTTTGGAGCTCTGCATAGTGCTTATGATATGGTAGGAGTATCAATCTTGGCTCGTCGTACCTGCCGTGGTCGGTCCTGACCCACACGTTCTCCCGCCCAATTTCCTCGCAAAATCTCGCAAAATCATTAGCCGCCCCAGCTTTCCTCTCAATTCACACGCATTGAACCATATATATAAACTCCCCCATTTCTCGATGAGCTCGTCGATCGATGAACACAACATCATCAACTACCAACCCATCTTCCCAGTAGTTAGTTAATTAAGCAGCAGCTGAGCTCGATCAGCTCGTCAATGGCGATGAAGAAGCCAGATCAGCCAGCTCTTGATCTTCCCAGTAGCCTCTCCACTGTCTCCTACTGGTCAGTCTCTTCTCGATTACTTCGTCATCTTCTTTCTTGATCCAAGCCAAGTTTAGCTCTAAACTTTTTCTTTTAAATTTTAATTTTTCTATCACATCAAAACTTTCTTATACACACAAACTTTTCCGTCGCATCGTTCCAATTTCAATCAAACTTCTAATTTTAGCGTGAACTAAACACACCCCAATCTTGACAGATTAATTAATATACTGTATATATTAAGTAGGATTAATTAGTAAGGAGTAGCTTACAAATGGAAGAATTGTGCAGCTGCGGGCATGCGGGTACGACCTGAAGCTGAGCTCGTCGGCGAGGACACGGCGGGGATGTCGTCGCCGGCGGCGGCGGCGGAGGGTACCGGCGGCGGCGGGGGGTGGTGAGGTTCGGCGCCATCGACGACGCGAGGTTCGGGCACGTGGACGAGTTCCGGTGCGTGGACGTGCGCGCGCGCCGCCTCTTCACGCGGCGGACGCGCCTCCTCTGCCGCAAGTGCGGCGCCCACGTCGGCTTCGCCTACGACGACCGCGCCGCCCGCTCGCCGCCGTCGTCCTCCTCGCCGCCGCCGCGCTACGACATCAAGATCCGCGCCCTCCACCCCATCGAGGCACCTCAGCCGTCCGATCTCTGAATCAAACGAAGCTTCGCGTCGCGACTGAATTATTGCGCAAGGAAGTCGCTGTCCGAAATGCAAAGTCGCTGGATTTGATTGCTTGCATTTAACGAAATCGAAATGTACAAAACTTCTAGTGACAGGGTCCCTTTCTTGCCATATTTTCTTCCTCTTTTTTTTATCGAAAAAGTAAATGAGCTGAATGATATTTTCTTCCTCTTTTTATGTCAAAAGTAAATGGAGTTGAATGATTGTTCTTGACTTTTTCTCTGCTTTGTGTTTGGTTGTTCGGCCGGCAGGCCGGCCTGCCTCGAGAGGAAATGGCCAAAAGAGTCTTGTCCTAGAGAAAATTTGATTTCATCCTTTGATTGAAATGCAATTTCGATTTGCACATAGTACATACGACTTGGAATAGCCTGAAATAATTCTCCGAACGGCAACAAAGTTGTCAACTGAAGAAAAGATTTACTCCTACGTAGGCTCAGTTTAGTTCCCAAAATTTTTTTCTAAAAACATCACATTAAATCTTTAACAGATGTATGTAGTATTAAATATAGATAAAAACAAAAACTAATTGTACTGTTTGCATGTAAATCGTGAGACGAATCTTTTGAGTCTAATTAGTCCATGATTAACCATAAGTGTTACAGTAATCCACATGTGTTAACGACGACTTAATTAGGCTCAAAAGATTCGTCTCGCGGTTTCCACGTGAAATTACTTTTTCATTTGTCCGAAAACTCCTTCTAACATCCGGTCAAACGTTCGATATGACAACAAAAAAAATTTTCTTTTCACGAAGTAAACATGGTCGTAGTTGTATTAGTGAGTTTTTTTTAAAAAAAAAAATCCATGTGCTCCAGCAGACATCCAGGTGACATCCTGAAACTATTTCATATACTCCCTCCGTTTTTTAATAAATAGATGACGCCGTTGACTTTTTCTTATATGTTTGATCATTCGTCTTATTCAAAAATTTTATGCAAATGTATAAGATATAAATTACACTTAGGCTATGTTTGATAGTCAGGGTTCCTAACCCCTCTCCCTCGCTTTCCGCGCGCATGCTTTTCAAACTACTAAACAGCGTGTTTTTTTTGTAAAAAGTTTCTATACGAAAGTTGCTTAAAAAATCATATTGATCCTTTTGAAAAAAAATTAGCAAATACTTAATTAATCACGTGCTAATGGACCGTTCCGTTTTCCGTGCCGGAGGGTTAGGTCCCAGCCCAAGGGAACGAACGTCCGGGTTGGGTTCCCAGCCCAGGGGAACGATGCGGCCTTAAAGTACTATGAGTGATAAAACAACTCATAACAAAAATAAATTATAATTACGTAATTTTTTTGAATAAGACGATTGATCAAACATGTGAGAAAAAGTTAACGGCGTCATCTATTAACGGAGATAGTACAACATACAAGGCGACAATAAAATCAACACCTGTAGTGCTTGCTTACTTAGGCTGTGTTAGTTCAGCGCAAGTTTAATTTTGGTTGAAATTGGAATGATGTGACTGAAAAATTGTGTGTGTATGACAAGTTGATGTGATGGAAAAGGATGAAGTTTGGATCCAGCCTTACCACCGTGCGTTTCTGAATAAACCAAAACTTGTTCGGTCGAGGTACCAGAAACTGACAAAGATCACAAACTTGTTCTGGGTTTATTGTCGCAACTCCCTGACAAAATATCCTGAAAGACTGACCTTTTGGTCAGAATTCAAGACCCCAGGAAGCAGAATCTCAGCACCTTCCGCCCTTCATCTTATTCAAGAATCAAGATCCATCATCAACTATTGTTTACTGCACTGCATATTTATCTTCTCTCGAAACACCACAGGCAGAAGACACAGGAAACCATAAGTATTTTATATAGAGGATACAATGCCGAAGTGGTTGAACTGAATGTGCCTTGCATCTGCAGCTACCATCTTCTGCCGACACCAAGTCCCCTATCACATTCTCTCCATCATCATCGTCATCATCTTGCAGGAACAATGGTGAAGTGGCCAAGAGGGAAGCAGAGGCAATACTGTCTTTACTGTGAGTACTACAGTGTGGGGGTTTGGCACTTTGATCATGGAGCAAGTACAGTGCGGTACTCTGAAGTACCATATGGGGGCATGGGCCTGCACAAGTACTTCCGTTTGCGTGCAAAGTCCCTCTGAGATATAAAGAACTTGGAAGTACGCCTCCATGCGTCCCTCATGCTTTGCCTACCATATTCCCTTCTTTCTTTACCATTGGAAGCATGGCATCAACTGATTTCTAGAGTGACAAATGACAGGGTAGTCTGCAAAAATCAATCACTGAATAAGTACCAAAACAGTAGGATTTAATTTCAGTAAAAGAAATATAAAGTAAACAGCTAGTGATACATTGAGTATGGGCTGGGTAGGTTACCTCCTTATCTTTTCTTTATCCAACAGGGCTGACATAAGGAAACTGATGTATAGACTAGTATATGATAGTATAATAACAGAACACAAGGCAACAGGCTTTTGCTCAACCTTATAATTCCTGGATGAATTGACAGATAGTTCAAGAAACAACAACCGTACCAGAAAATATGAGTCTTTTGTCTCTGGCCTATGATTGCAACAGAGGCAAGCTAGAATTCAATCAGAAGGAGCCCTTCTTTGGTTGCTCTTCTACCTCCAAGTCTGAGATATCAGTGTTTGGTTATTTTCTCTCAGTATATGGAGCATGATCTAATGGGATTGAATGAATACATCTAAAAAAATATTCAACAAGAAAGCACCCATAAAGATGTAAAAAGTTACTCCACGTCCAAGTTCTCTGTTGAAAAATACATCTCGGGCATAGTAAGGGCATCAAAGTGATTGAAGGTGTCCATCGATCAATGACAATGTAACTTACATGATAAATTCATTTTCAAAATATTGAGACAAGTTCTCAAGTTTGCAGTAGTTCATAACTTACAGGATAAGATTACCAACAGAATGCTGATGATCATTTTCTGCATTACCTTACAAGTAGAAGCAATTTCTGTAAGCTTATTTGTTGTTCAAGTTCATATATAGATTGATTCTGCCATGCCACCTTTAATCATGTTTGACATGATAATCTGCATTTTCTTTAAACTTAATGTGTAACAGTTCAATTTTTTTTCCTCAGCTCTCTTAATTGTTACTTCATTATGATAAATAGATGAACTTGCCAGAACAAAGCTGGTCAATTCAATGTTGATATCTGTGCTTGTCAAGCATGAACAACAGGCAAATGCTTGCTCTATTTGCAGAAAAAGAACTGTTATTAAACCGCAAAAAGAATTGTTGTATACGCATAGTAGATGCATCAACCAACTTGTAAACTGCCAAAAAAAGATACAGCTTAATTAAGTCAAATGCTCAGGGGGCAGGGGTACTCAAGGAAAGATTGCAGAGAGCAAAACCAAAAATCTGAAGCTGTGAGTGCTGAAGGTCAACCTTTGAGAAATGAGGCTAAAGCTGTGATCCAGTGTATGTGGCAAGAAAATCTTAATGTTATTGGTGTATCCACTGAAAAAGACTAACAAATCATGTATATAACTTTCATCGGGAAAAATAAAGTGCTCAGTTGTGGGGCTTCCTAGTCTAGCAGCCTCCGTACAAGCTCACCAAATTATGCTCAAGATGTTAGTGTCACCAAGCTGGAATGATGGATTAGACAAATGCCACCACGACACAGTAATATTAAGGAGTGGTGAAGAATAGAATCAGCACTATAGAATTGAAATGTCAGACTAAATCTGTTCTATCATCAATAATGAATAAAACCTATCGCATTACACTATGGAAAGAATAACATGCTGGCATTCCTATACATCTATACCTGGATACAGACTGTAAAATCCGCAGCAAAGCCCATCAAACTGTAAACTGCCTTAATTTCATATTGTTCATTTGGATAGCTGTAATTAGTACATGAAGTCATCACTCATCAGAACAATTGGGTAATACACTGTCCATGCAACTTTAGCTAAAACCAAAAAAGAAGTTGTCATGGTTACATAATGCTTATTACTACAGGTAATGTTTAAGAACCAACAGCCTAAGAGCACTTAGAATATACATATTTCAGTTATACCATTAGTGAGAGTAGATGCTAATACAAGAAGGCACATCCATGTCACCATGTGCATGAGCATCCAAAAGGTAATTGTATTCAACTTTAGCTAGACTGACAAACGAATAGTGCATCCAAGTTATCTATCTTCATTTGAACTTAATCCGGGCCTTAATGGTACCATTGCTCATGAGTTCACAAGTTCTGTTTACAATGGAATAGCTTAACAATGCAACACTGTGGATCAACAAGATGATATTTGTCATATTCTGTTACTTCCTGGATGAGAAGTTTTAAAACCATTCTGGGTAAATGTTATTTTGCTTTGAGGGATTTGTTTTTTATGAAGTCACAGACACAAATAGGATGAGAAAAGATCCTGATCACTAAAAAGCTTTTACCACGTAGAAACTTTCTTTAAAACTGAGGTAGTCCCATGCTTAAGGTCCAGCAGTACATTCCAAGCATTATTTAACCTAGTGTTCTGAAGAACATGCGCAAACTGAACTCTGAAGACAGATATGAATAATAAAAAATAGTAGACTGTAAACAAGCAAGCATATTTGTAGGTGAGCTAACATCTAGCTGAATTAACCAAAGCATGATTCATTATTATTAACAGAAGGTGAAAAATTTCAGCCTCCCCCTTCTCCATACCTATCAAAGGTTCACCTTATCACTACCTCAGCTAAGCTGATTTACCTGCTTTTATGGCAGAAGTAATAGCTGACTGCTGCTAGTTAGCTCCTAAAACTTTAGGAGAAACTCCAATACATTCAGCATCCCAAGAACTTTGTCATATTCCATCGTGCTCCAGATATCATTTGGTACACTTGCCTGAACAAAACGGTGGGGTCATAATCTTCAAGTTCTAAAGATTTTAAGAAAAAGGAATTTGCTATCAGATACTTCTAAGGAAGCAAAACTAATAAGCCTTTCTGAGGCCCATGGGAGGTACTGTATAAACTATACCACGCGAGGTACAAAAAGAAAACTCAGAAATGACATGTTTGAACAATCCTACAAAGAAACACAACATGAGTCTAAACAAATAATCGAATAAATGGTGACTCTCAGTAAATTGAAAAATTGAGTACTATCGAAGTACACGGTAAATGCAGTTACTAATTACTATAAGTCTGCATCAGCATAGGTAATGGAAAAAGTATTTGTCTAGTCATCGATTCTGAAGCTTCAAGAAAGACATGAAACGGCATAGGAAAGTTATAGTGCTCTCAAGCTATAGTAGCTTTAGAATCTATATTGTCTGGGCAGTTTGAGAAAAGTAATCATGACACCACTTAAGATTCCACTAAAAACGTTTTGAAATGGTTTAGCAGCGAAACATAACTGTATAACGAAAACAAAAAGGATAATGATAAGCTCAAATATAATTTTCCCCCACCCATGAAGAAACAAACTAATGAGAGTGTCTTTTCCATGATCAAGAAAAAATGTTGTCCTTACCTGGGCTTCTGGACACTAGACAAGTACTACCCATCACCCCCACGTCATCCAAGCCGCCTGATGAGGACCTGCATATATCATCCTTCAAGAGTTTTGTTCCTAAATGAAGAATTGAAGATTAGACTGGTGTGTTTCCTCTCTAAACAGTAGTAGTCACCTAGTACCAGCTAGACTGCTAAACCAACATATAGAGCCAAAATCTGTGGCCTTTAACCATAGTTTGCAACATCCACACCCCCGCTCCATCGTTTTTTCCAAGATTGTCCCGTCAAATCAAACCGCTTGAATCATCAACTCCACAGAGAGTCTTACAAGCCGTTCGTGATTGTTGCTGTTACGGCAGTTGGGCGGAGACGAAGATCCACGGATATTATTACGGATTTAGACGACGAAAAAGAAAAACACAGCACGAGATCGAGATGGAGCCAACGGATCAAACCAACAGCCAAGCGAAACCCAGAAGACGAACAGTGCGTTTCGAACTTGGACGAACCGCCGCGAATCGAGGGAGGTAACAACACCGGAAAAAATGGCCGGAATCGGGGAGAGGGCGAAGGCGAGGGAGGAGATCGTTGCACGCACGCACCAACCTTTGCGCCTTGGAGTTTGGAGCCATCGCGGCCTCGCCGGCTCCCGCTCCCGCTCCCCCGCCGCCGCCGCCGCCTCGGCTCATCGCCGGCTCGCCGCCGATTTGGATTTTTTTTTTTTTGTTGCATTTTGAGGGAATCGAATGGTGCGCGCGTGTGGAGCGACTTGCGCTGCACGTGCGCGAGTTGGTGGGTTGGGTTGGTTTTAGGGCTTGACCGAGCAACGCACGCGGGCTGGGCCAATGAGGTAGTGCCACGTGGGCCGGTCGTCGCGGTTGCGTGGCCAGGTGGAAGGTTTTGGCAATGGTAGGATTTGGCAGTAAAAAATGTGAAAACCAAACACGAAAATCTAGGCATGTTTAGATAAATTTGCTGCGGTAATTTTTTTGGCAAAAGATTTGGCATTACAATTTTACAAGTTGGTGTTAGATGCATTATAAAGTTTGTCATTATTGCTGTTGTATCTCTCATGCATGGGGTCTAATGAAAATTTTGCCAAAATTGCTGTTATGGATTTTCAAATGATAAATGTCAACTTGTCTACTTTTTACTACTAGTATTTAGATCCATTTTACCAAAAAGTGGTCCAAAACGGCAAAACCTATGCACATTTTGTAGCGTGACAACTTATGTGTGTGTTATTGACATATATTTTGATAGCAAATCACATACAAACCAAAATGATTTAAAGTACCAAACAGTTTGATAGAGCCATCATACTATAACGTTAGGTAGAAATACAACATATCTAAAGGGAACACAATATAACCATATTTGTATTAAATATATATGTATGATTTATTCCATAAAAAAATATGCTAAATTTGCGGAGTCTCCTAATAATCTACTAGTAATGTACCATATAAGTGCTGGAGGGAGAAAAGGAAAAACAAAGAAATATTTAACAAAGGGAGCATCTTGCAGAAAGAAAACAATGGGTAGCTCATGCGTGCAGAGGTGGACCACAGCTTACTACACTGAAGCCCTTGAGAAAAAATCCTCTTTTCTCATTGCGGGAACAAAACCTCACGTGCTACATGCCCCCACGCTATAGATCCCCAAGATTTTCTTGCCTTGTTTTTCCCACGCAAAACGCAGCCCTCGAAAGCAAAGCTCACATACTGTACTAGCCAATGACATCTCACATGGCCTTTGCTTCAGAAGTGAGACCCAAATGGTCCAGAATCCAGTGAGCTCAGTAACAAGGAAAAAAATTACCACACACGTGTATATGTTTGTCGTATGGGGTTGTTGGTTTGATGCTTATGTTTAGGTGGTGTTTGGATCCAGGGACTTAACTTTAGTCTCTATCTTCAGACACTAATTTAGAGTATTAAATATAGACTACTTACAAAACTAATTACATAAAATGAAAAGCTAATTCACGAGACAAATTTTTTAAGCCTAATTAATCCATAATTAGAGAATGTTTACTGTAGCATCACATAGGCTAATCATGGATTAGTTAGGCTCAATAGATTCGTCTCGCGAATTAGTCCAAGATTATGGAT
Source organism: Oryza longistaminata (assembly GCA_009805545.1). Lineage (NCBI taxonomy): Eukaryota > Viridiplantae > Streptophyta > Magnoliopsida > Poales > Poaceae > Oryza > Oryza longistaminata. Next base: position 38,307,904 of record CM020183.1, read on the forward strand.
GGGTTTTATAATAGTCTACGTTTAATATTTATAATTAATATTCAAACACTCCAATGTGATAGGGATTTAAAAGTTTTAGTCCCATCTAAACAGGTCCTAATACCAAAATCACTTTCCCCATTCTTCCCCCACCTCTGCAGCGCTCCTCTCTAGATCTCTCTCCTTCAGCAAATCGTTGCATCATGCCCGTATCGCCGCCGCCCAACTCCGTTGCCTCTCGCCCTAACCTCTGCCTGCGCCCCATCATATCTTGGCCCCGCTCGGGCCGACGAGCTGGTGGTGCGGATCGGGAGCCAAATTCTTCTCGCGCGATCCTGCTCTCACCATCGGTGGTGTGCTCGACACATATCAAATCGATGGTGGCCCGGCTGATGAGCTCCACGGAGGTAAGTGTTTACACCCAAATTTAGCACCTAGGATTAAAATATGAAAGATTGTCAAAATTTGGAAAGTGACGGGTTTTCCTTACTCGGGAAGGCAGGTTTCGTGTTTCCTTTGGTTTCTATCCCGAGTGGATGTGGAGAAGGGCCTGTAGAGGCAAGACCAACCCCTATTTAAGGGACAAGGCCGGTTCATTGTAAAACCCCCGAATACAATCTACTTGAATTGTTCTTTTACTATGTTTTCTATTTTACCCTAGTTTAGTCCATCTTTGTCGGTTTGCGCCGTAAACCGTCCGCCGCCGCTGCGAGAGTGCGACACCTCTTTGTAGGTTTGTCCTGGAACCTTCCGTTTTGCCCACGAGACGGGTAGTTATCCTCATATCGATCTAAATCGGCCTAGAGGCTGATTTTGATATCAAATCGGCTCCGCTAGCCGGTTTAGCTGTTTTTTCTCCAAAACCCATCTTAATTTGGCCCTTTGGCTAAGATCGAGGTGGTTGGCGACTATAGGATCACCGCAAGGTGTTTAGGTGCTGCGACCATACTTGTTGACTTGTCACAAAAAAGTTGCCAACACGATTTTTGGCGACTCCGCTGGGGAACGATCTAATCGGCCATATCACGGCGAATTTCGTTTAACTGGTAATTATTGTTTCGTCAAAATAAAGAATTTCGGCTAAACAGCCGAAATTAATCTACGTTTGTGCCATCACACCGATCGTGCTATTCGGCGTCTTTCCGCCGGCCGAAACGAGCCAATCTACTACTGCATACCCGTGCAAGCAAAAACAGCAGAAGCAGCAGCACACGGCAACATAGAAAAATCAGGCTATCAAAGCCCACTCCTACTGTATCGATAGGATTTGATTGATCAAAGCTAGTACTGCACACGTACAGTAACAGAGAGGATTAGAAAATCAAATCAAAAATTCGATCTACTGTACACACAAAAAAAAAAGACGCAAGTACAGTACATCGGTTAATCAAATTGGTTAATTTGCTACGTGCTCATATCAAATATACCGACGGAAATCAAAGGACCGTATATTAATCTATTCGGTCAGCAATTTCGGCTATGAGCTATATGGCCGAAATTAATCAAGGAATTTCTTCATCAACCATGATGAGCGGGAATGAGATCATGCCGGTCACATTGGATGATTCGAAGGAGAAGACCGCAAGTCCATGGAGGAGTACATCAAGGAGATCACACAGGAGGCGTTGATGAGGCGTGCACTGGGACTTGTCAAGGCTGATCATCAAGTCCGGGCCACTTCCTAAGCTCGCCTCCGATTTGGTAAGCAATGACGAGGTAATACAATCTATCCAACAACAAGTAGAATCTACAATAGATTCATCTATGATGCTTTTAAAAAATAGTTAGATGTAATGTTTAAGGATAAATTTGATAGGTTCTTAAGGATTAAATTCGGCCCTCTTATGGACGATTACACGTTAAAGGATAAAGGCTCTATCACTGCTAACCAACCTCCTATAGATCAAACAAATAGTGAACCGATGGACGGCGCATCTAGCCGGTCCGACCGGGCCTGATGGCCGGTCAGACTGCGACATCGCCGTCGGTCCGACCGGACCAAACGGCCGGTCCGACCGGGTATTACCCCGGCGTCAGACCGAGCCTCAGGTCGGTCTGACCGCGCCTATGGATGTCGGTCAGACCGGGCCTTGGCGGTCAGACCGGTGCAATTATTCCGATTCAGGGAATAGATCCAATGACTAATGCTAGTTGTTCGTATCATCTTAGAACATTTGATCCTCCTGTATCTACTGCTGCCAAATAGTCCCCAAGTTCCCCCACATGTTCCTAATGCTTATAATGATGTTGCTAGGGGTATCCCCCGATACTAGACAAGGCCAATATAACCATATTGCCGCCGCAACACAACCTATTAGGCCACCAAATCCACCATCAAATCAACATAGGCCTGATAATATGGAGGAAATAATTAGTGGGATTATTAGGGATAAATTCGTATTAAAACTAGGAATCGTGCTAAGGTTTACCAAAAGTCGTATCCTGACTATTATGATAGTGTGCCGTTTCCTCGTAATTATAGAGTTCCCGAATTTACCAAATTTAGTGATGAGGATAAGTAGGTCCACATGGAGCATGTAGGTCAATTTTTAGCGCAATGTGGTGAGGCTAAAAGTGATACTTTTAAATTGCCTTGTTTTCTTTATCTTTGCCCGATAACTGCTTTTACATGGTTTACATCTTTACCGGCAAATTCTATTTATACTTGGGCTCAATTAGAATTTCATGATCATTTTTGCACTGGTAAAACTGAGCTTAGGTTTGTCTGATTTAACATCGGTTAGGTACAAATACAATGAGTCTGTTGCCTGATTATATTGAAAGGTTAGAGATGTTAAAAACCGATGTTCAATTTGAAAATAACTGACAAAGATTTAGCCGACATTATATATGATGCGATTGCTTGATTCTATTAAAGAGAAATTGAATGGCCAGATATTTTCTTGATAATGATCATGTGTTGCATGAAGCTCTAGCTCAGAAAGCCGAGTGAATGACAATAGTTAAATGTTTAGTTTAGATGATAGTGCAATATTATGTATAGCCGAGCAAGCGATGGTTCGGATTGTGTTAATAATTTGTGCAATGATGCCATAACGATTATAGCCGAACCAAAGTTGGTTCGGATTATCTTGCTAGCGTGGATAATAATGCAACAACCATTATGGCCGAACCAAGCGATGGTTCGGATTGTGTTATAGTTTAGATAATGATGGAATAGCCAAACCAAAATGACGGTTCGGATTGTGTTACTAGTTTTAGATAATGATGGAATAGCCAAACCAAGTGGTGGTTTGGATGTGTTGATAGCTTAGAGAATAGCATCATTAAAGATATAGCCGAACTAGATGACGGTTCAGATTGTATTACAAGTGAAAGTGAAATAGCATTATCACCTAAGACCGAATCACAAATCGGTCATGTGGATGTTGGAAAAGATAATGACAATGTCTTGCGAGATAGTGGTGAAATAGAATCCAAAGTAGCTATACATACATATCAAAGGCCGTATCCTAAACATGTAGATTTGGTCCCATACCCGCAAGGATTTGAAGTGCCTAACTTCACGAAATTCACAAGTGATGATGCTAGAACAACAACGGAGCATATCGGCCAATTTATTGAACAATGTGGTAAGGTCGGTAGTAATGATTTGCTTAAGTTAAAGTTGTTTCCTCTTTCTTTGTCAAACTTTGCATCTACATGGTATAGTTTACTTGCTCCTAATTCAATTTCTACATGTCACAAATGGAGCATGAGTTTCATGTTATTTTAAAGATGCAAGCTTGATGGAGCAAAGACCGATGATACTTCATCGGTCACTTGTGAAACTATTCAGTTACATCTATGCCTAAGACCGGAATTGTTAGTGATCTTCTCCCTGTTATTCCTATTGATGTGACAAAAAGAAAGGGAAAAGTGTATTATTGGGAATCTTCGGCCCAAAAATAGGATCAAAAATGCGAAGGCCGAAGATCAGAAAATTGCAAGGATGAGTCATCTAGTATCCAAAGGACCAAAAAGCCGAAGCTCACTTTTGAGATGCTTATGGCTAATACAAGAAAGGATTAGCCGTGTCAACGATTTGATAACCAAACTAGTGATTCAAAAAGACCAGATCATCTCGTAGGAAGAGATTTGATCAAAC
>CM020183.1:38312015-38346312 GCA_009805545.1 Oryza longistaminata
GATACTCCCTCTGTTTTTTAATAGATGACGTCGTTAACTTTTTCTCACATGTTTGACAATTCGTCTTATTTCAAAAAATTTACGTAATTATAATTTATTTTGGTTATGGGTTGTTTATTTCACTCATAGTACTTTAAGTGTGATTTATATCTTATTACATTTGCATAAAATTTTTGAATAAGACGAATTGTCAAACATGTGAGGGAAAAGTCAAACGGCATCATTTATTAAAAAACGGAGGTAGTATATAAGAATGATGATGAGGTAGAAGAAAACAACAAGCTGAATTAGCCCAAGTGGTGTGGCAGTGCCAAATGTGCATGACCAATATATGCAATATAAAGGGTAAAGGCAAATATGGATCATTCACATATAGGCATTTAATGCTAAAAAAATCGTTGCAGAAAAGGGAATAGTGGATGGGACAGGGCATGTAAGTGGTTGCATGCCTTGAATCTTTGATAGATGCATGTTGGTCAATGTGTTTTTAACCCCAGGACCAAACAAACACACAACATTATTTGAAAGTTACTTTTGTGTGTGTTTTTGTGTGGACGCCATGACTGACCTTGCTAGTGGAATTGCAGGCTAGCTAGCAGGCAGGGAAAATGTTTAATTAGAGGTGAGAGGCCAATGAATCTGCTGGTTGATCAGGAATCAGGGTCACCACACTGTGCATTCACGGATGCCTCCTATTATCTCAATCGCTGCTGATGCACATGTTTGTCTCTTGTAGCTGGGGGATGGATTTTCACCCTTTAAGCTAGACATATCCCTCAATTTTACATGTTATTAAATATTTATGAAAACATATATATGAAAAACGTTTGATAAGATTAAACCAATATATATGTGATATATTACTCTGACATTTTACAAACATGCAAGTTCAAAATTATTCGCATATGATTTGAATATGTGTTACTATTTAATGCATATTTGTTTTTTATTACAACTTGTATATGTTGATTTAAACTTGTACATTTGTAGAGTGGTATATTATTAACATATTTGAATCTACCTTATCAAACTTTTTTATTTTTTTTATAATTATTTGTATAGCCAAAAAAAATATAAGAGGATATCTCCTTAGGGATGATATTACTTTTCCCATGTAGCCTTACACATTTGGGTATCGCACTGTAGATGTATTGATATGTGGGATTGATATGTGGGTCCATGAGGACAGTTTTGCACCCCGTAATTATTAACAAGTCAGAAAAATCTGTATGCATATGATATATAGATGAGTGTTTTTTTTCAGGCAACTTGTTCTTCAAGGTGTCGGGTGTATTTTTCTGGCACATTGGATATTGTCATGCATGTGATATTTTTCTGGTAGATGCCAGTTACCTTACTAATTAAATGGCACTTCAATTTTTTTCATGGCAACGTGTTGTACATATAGCAAACAGGGGCTAGCAGATGCGCCTGACCATACATATATATCAGTTTGTGTACATATACAAAAATGCCAATCCTATGCCCATCAGAAAGGTTAGTGAGTACCTGTTCGCCAACGGTGAATCTCGCATGCAAATCCCCTTCAATTCATTTTTCATGTCATTTTATGAGGCTTAAGTAGTGAGAACCAGATAGAGGCATAGAGCACATCATGATGAAAGCTTGAGTCGCCTTCATTGGTCTTGCATTTGATCCCTCTTTTTGTAACACACATCAATCATAGTGCGAAAAGAATCCATGGGCAGACGGTCAGACACGTCAGCTACCTTGGCTGTAGAAGCCAACAATTTTGATCACACTTTTAATTTGTGGTTTTGTTCTTAAAAAATACTTTTTTGGGTTTGCACGAATCTTATGATTCACTTGGAAATTGGGCTTTTTTTTCTACGTGATTGATTAATTGATTTAATTTCCAACAAGACTTTATTATGTACTCCCACGACTCTACCACCACAATACTGGTGCTTCCCCTAATTGTTTTCTATATATATTTGTGGAACCTGATCAAGTGTCTTAAAACCCCTTATAAATTATCTATATTTCATATAAAATTTTAAAGAAAATTTATGTAGAACTCATTAGTTCAAACATTGTTCCATTAGAATATTGAATCCTCTTTAGTTATGCGTGTTCCTTAATTAAGCACTTGTCTTCCAGAAAGGCCGCCATAAATATAGACTTGTGTCGTCACTTTCATAATATTGTACCAATTAATTTTTGGAACACAGACACGATAATATCACCATTCATTTTGAGAAAAAAATCAAATGTATATATTCTAGCGTCATCGAAAATGAAGGAATAAAAAATAAATGGGCATGTACGAGCAGGCTGCCATATACATATGGTCAGTCTCCTGTTAAATATATTACATCATTTTCTGTACATTCATATACTGTATATATTTATATATACATCATTTTCTCTCATTTCTTTTGCTTCCTTTATTTCATTTTTTCTCTCATTTCTTTTGCTTCTTTTATTTCCCCTTTTCCCTCCGGAATGATCTTCTGATATGTTGCGTTGTGTAACTAAAACTCAGTGTTGTTCTAATATACAAAAGTATAATATTTTTACATACTCGGAAAAAAATTACTATTGAGTCTTAGGCTTGTTTGGGAGCTTAAGATTCTGAGAATATGCTGGTGGTAAACAGCTTCTGAGAATTTGGAGAGCTGGTTTCTCCAGCTTCTGATTCTAGTTCATTTTCTGGATTCTACAACTACAGATTCTTAGAATCTTAGTAACAATCTGAACTGTTTAGGGGAGCTGGAGATTCTAGGAGAAGCTGCAAGACTAGAAGCTCCCCAACAGGCCCTACTGTCGGTTGTACGTGTTCAAGCATCGAAACCTCTGTTCTTCTCAGATCATATTAATTAACAACAAGTCGCTTACTTAGTTTGTTGCTTTGGCGATTATTGTCCAATCATTCAGCATAAACTAGTAACTAGGGATAATTTAATTACACAAATACGAGTACTTATCGAATCTTGCCAGGAAATATGGGAGAGCAGATCCTCTGACTTAACTGCACATGCAGTTGAGTTCACTGACATGTGGGTCCACTTTGCTATGGCCCACTATGTCAGTGACTCAAGAGGATCCTTTCCGAAATATGGTTATTTCCCTGTCGAGTGATAGCAGATAACATTGTAAATTAATCGGAGCTAGGTAATGGGGATAAAATTATTCGAGCGCCATGTTAAAGCCGTCCAAGTGTGGCAGTTCCATCGTTAAGTTGGTCAAAGTTTATAATGAGCTATACCTGAATGATTCGATTTTGCTAGCTAAGGTTACATGGATGACATTTTTTTTACAAAATGATTTGGTGCTGCTATTGTTATATTTGCAACCAATGAAATCGGGCCATGCATATGCTAGTTGGTTAGCGCAAATCATAAGATTATTGGTGTAACATCTTGTTTGCGGATATCATGGATGATTATGATGTTTGTGTCCGGGAGACGACCACAAATCTTGTCAGATTAAATTTTGTTCATACCTGATTAATTGCCACCGTGGGTTACAATTGATAGCTAGGTTGTTTTTGTGGATGGGAATTAATTCCCTTTTAATTAATACTATGTTTTTTCTTCAAAACCACATAAGTCGGTGAAAATTTTATTGGATAAAGTAAAACTAAATATAAAAACTCAAAAAACATATGCATATGGATTTTAAGGGATGGCTCTTGTTGATTTTCCCCACCAAGACTGTCACTGGCATTCTTTGTGATTAAAGACTCTCTGATTTCTCTTCCTCCAATCTCCCAGATGGCAAGAAGATGAGCAACACATCTCTATTTGGGTAAGCCTTGACAGAGGTGGCTAGCTTTTCTCTTTCGTAGGCTTAGCAGTTTTTTCCTTTCTTTTTATTTTTCCTTGTCCTCGGACAATGGTTCTGATTTAACTAAAATCTCTGTTTTTTCTAAATATATAATAATGTGATATTTGTTTACGCGTTCGTGAAAAGACATATGACTAGTGCTTTCCACCACTCATGTGTGGACCATCAGACAACAGGCTTAAAGTTCGCAAGATTAATATATACTTTGATAGCCATTGCGGATTGAAGCACATTACCCTAACCGATATAGATGGAGCCAAGCTAGAACAATTAGGGTTTAGCTAGCTTTTTCAGCTTGTTTATTAAACCAATTATTAAAATTATATTATAATTAAAGTGGTTAAAAATATGTGATGACTAGTATAAATATATTAATTGGTTTAGTACCTTTTAGACAATTTCTAGCTCCAATCCTGCCAAGAGCTATCTCGTGCAAAAAGATATAGTAGCACTTGATGTACATGTTTTGTTAATTAAGTCTCAAAGAAAATTAATCATGTCTCTTATGAAAACTAATCCAAGTTGAAAGAGAAGGCATGTAGCTATTGCCACATCCTACATTGACTGTTAAACCACTGCCATCGAAGTAACCATTATATGCCTGGTTGTTTAAATATCAGCATCTATCCCTAAAGGTCTATCCGTGTGATGTTCTTCTCAACAGGCGAACATGCGTGATTTACTGTTAGGCAGACACTGACTGCATTATTATTATATGTTTATTTATCCCTGTTGTGATATGCATATATATTTGATTCATGTGCTAGCCTTTGTTCGTTCCATTGGATGGATACCAATGGCAGACACACATTTCTCTTTCTCGGCCACTGGATGGAATTATAATTATTGGTGGTGGGACGCACAAATCCGGGCACGATCAAGAACAGATCGAGATATTAATCCAATTAATTGGGAGTTTTGGAGGAGTTTGTAATGCTTTTGAGAACGAAATGTAGCTCATCTAGTTGGTGCAGTGTGGAGAGTTGTCAGGGCAGGGTTTAATTAAGGTTGTGTTCGGAACCCTGGATTCCCAGCTCCTCTCCATCGTATACCGCGGCACGACTTTTAAACTGCTAAACGATGTGTTTTTTTTAAAAAAAAAGTTTCTATACAAAAGTTGCTTAAAAAATCATATTGATCCTTTTTGAAAAAAAAATAGCTAATACTAATTAATCACGCGCTAATGGATCGTCCGTTTTCCGTGCCGCGCTGTGCCGTGTTGGGAACATATACTTCCGAACATAACCTAAGGGTGTAAAGCAAGTTTAATAGTACAATCAACTATTATCTAAAAAATAGTACAGTCAACTACCAGCTCCAATCATCTATAGGCTAATTTAATAGCTCATTTATATAATAGTTACCTATTAAATATATACTACACTACAATACATGGTCCAACCTCTCATACACACATAATATTTTTAGAGCCGTGCAGCAGCTGGCATAAAATCTATAGCTCTTTTTTCTTCTCTCTCTTCTCTTATCCCATCCATATATGCTTATAGCTGATTTGGACCTGCTATTATCTCGCCTAAGTGATCTAAGCTGTAAACTCATTCAACTACATAGAGACGTTATATGACTCAATAGCGCAGTAACTAATCGGATTTGCTATTATAGTTGAGTATAAGCGACTATAATAAAGGATCCTATTAGGATTTGGCGAGATATGACCACTTACATCCCTAAGTGATCCCCCTAAGGACACAGGTTTCTCTACCATTTTATTCACTATCAATCATAGTTATATGCTTAAGGTCCTCTTAGCATATACTATCAATCATCTTACTGTAAAACCTTCGGAAAAAACGGATTTTCTCTCTGCAATGAAGTTGTTCTTTTTTTTTCCTCTCTTTTGAACCCCAAATCGATCCTCTACGAAACTTGAGGAAATTCACTAATGTCTTCCGAAAGTGGACAGACAAACCATATTCAAAAGTTAAACTTTAAAATTCAAAATAGAATATGGATCGACAATTGAGAGCGGAGATATGAATTTACTCCGGCCTCTTAGCCAGATCGATCAGTCCTATTTGGAAATTGAAATTGGGCCTCATTTAGTCTGTTAGGCTTTCAAGCTTCCAGCCCAGTTTAGTTCAACGCCCATTTGGAAAGGTCAGAACTAATGAACTACAGTACTAGTAATCAGTAGTACTGTACTGAAATCATATTACTGTAATGGAGACTCTTTTAGGCGTTGACTTCTCCTTTTCCTTTACTATTTCTTTTCTCTTGGCTAGAGTACACAAAACAAATACTTAATTAAATCATTGTTGCGAAGTGAGTATAGCTCAACTGGCTAGGTCCTTGTGGTGGAACCAGCCCACCCGGGTTTTAAATTCTAGATTTTGACACAGGTGCTCGCATGGTGCTCGCATTTACGGCTAATATTTTCTTTCATTGGTAAGCGACGTACCCGTCGACAGCGAGGCGCCTGTGGTGACTTCTGTCAATCTCAAATATGCCGGCCCAGTCTTCCGGAGGTGCTCATAGGGGTAGGGTGTGCGTGTGTGCGTTCATAGAGGTGAGCGTGCGCACGTTGTGAGCGCCTGCGTTTGTTACTGTGTTTCTCAAAAAAAAAAAATTAAATCATTGTTGTTTTACTTTAAAAGCTGTAGCACTCCTACATCTGCACTGAGATTCCTCTCGTTTTGTATCATCAAGATAAGAAAAAAAAAAGAGTCGATGATAATACTATTATTAGTGCTTATCCAATTCCAGGGTCGATGATTGAATTGGGTTGGTTGGAACGTGCGATGGAATGATCAATCGATCGACGCCGTGGCGCTGGGAGCACCGGCCACATCAATGGATCATACTGTACTGTACTAACCTGCATTAATACCACTAATCAGTACGATTAAAGAAAGATTAATAGCATAACCAACTACTACTCTAAATCATCTAAAATCAATATAATATACAATTTATACAATAGTTAACTACAAATATATACTACATCATGAATAATTAGTCTCACATGTCATATACACAATACGTTTTAAAGGTCCGTTGGATGCAGCTGGCTATAAATCCGTAGCCCGTTTCTCTTATCTATAGCTAGCTCTTCTCTTCTCTCCTGCTTATTAGCTGACCTGCGCTCTTAGTTTAGGAGCCCTGGCATACGATGATGGTAGGGTATCAATCTTGGCTCGTCGTACCTCCGTGGTCGGTCTGACCCACACGTTCTCCCGCCAATTTCCTCGCAAAATCATTAGCGCCCCAGCTTTCCTCTAATTCCACACGCATTGAACCATATATATAAACTCCCCCATTTCTCGATGAGCTCGTCGATCGATGACACAACATCATCAACTACCAACCCATCCCATCTAGTTAGTTATTAAAGTAGTCTAGACTGAGTCAGAGCAGCAGCTGAGCTCGATCAGCTCGTCAATGGCGATTGAAGAAGCCAGATCAGCCAGCTCTTGATCTTCCCAGTAGCCTCTCCACTGTCTCCTACTGGTCAGTCTCTCTCTGATTACTTCTCATCTTCCTCTTGATCCAGCCAAGTTTAGCTTCTAAACTTTTTCTTTAAAATTTTAATTTTTCTATCACATCAAAACTTTCTATACACAAACTTTTTCCGTCCATCGTTCCAATTTCAATCAAACTTCTAATTTTAGCGTGAACTAAACACACCCCAATCTTGACAGATTAAATAATATACTGTATATATTAAGTAGGATTAATTAGTAAGAGTAGCTTACAAATGGAGAAATGTGCAGCTGCGGGGCATGCGGGTACGACCTGAAGCTGAGCTCGTCGGCGAGGACACGGCGGGATGGTCGTCGCCGGCGGGCGGCGGCGGAGGGTACCGCGGCGGCGGGGGGTGGTGAGGTTCGGCGCCATCGACGACGCGAGGTTCGGGCACGTGGACGAGTTCCGGTGCGTGGACGTTCGCGCGCCCGCCTCTTCACGCGGCGGACGCGCCTCCTCTGCCGCAAGTGCGGCGCCCACGTCGGCTTCGCCTACGACGACCGCGCCGCCCGCCGCCGCCGTCGTCCTCCTCGCCGCCGCCGCGCTACGACATCAAGATCCGCGCCCTCCACCCCATCGAGGCACCTCAGCCGTCCGATCTCTGAATCAAACGAAGCTTCGCGTCGCGACTGAATATTGGCGAAGCGAAGTCGCTGTCCGAAATGCAAAGTCGCTGGATTTGATTGCTTGCATTTAACGAAATCGAAATGTACAAAACTTCTAGTGGACAGGGTCCCTTTCTTGCCATATTTTCTTCCTCTTTTTTTTATCGAAAAAGTAAATGAGCTGAATGATATTTTCTTCCTCTTTTTTTATGTCAAAAGTAAATGGAGTTGAATGATTGTTCTTGACTTTTTCTCTGCTTTGTGTTTGGTTGTTCGGCCGGCAGGCCGGCCTGCCTCGAGAGGAAATGGCCAAAAAGAGTCTTGTCCTAGAGAAAATTTGATTTCATCCTTTGATGAAATGTAATTTCGATTGCACATAGTACATACGACTTGGAATAGCCTGAAATAATTCTCCGAACGGCAACAAAGTTGAAAAAAATTTGAAAATATACCTCTCTTTCATTGGTTTTGTACAAATACACTCATTTAGAAAATATTTACAGAAATATACCATTGTCGCGAAATGAAAGCGCGAAATCGTGCGTTACTGCATGATGTCGCGCGAGATGTGCGCGAGACCGCTCGGTCTCGCACAGCGAGTGCGCGAGACCGCGACTTCGCTTACCTAACCCGTGTACTCACGCTATCAATAAATTAATTAGTGTAATTAGCAATTAATTAATTACTATTACTCCTTTAACTAACATCATTAGTAATTAATTAATCGTTAATCACCTGTTAATCGTCCACTGATCATGAGTCATGTCAGGCCATCTCGCAGGGTGATGGCGGTCTCGCGTCCTGCTGTTGCGATACCGTGCCGGATCCGGCGGAATCGCGCCATGATTCTGCGAGACCGTGGCAAAGCGTCAAGTTGTCGTCATTTTCGCTTAACGGCTTAGCGATATCATTTCGATTTCGCTCTTTCAATCAGCGACGACGATATATTTGTGCTAAAAATTTTACATCTCGGATATTTATAAAAAAGAAATAAATAAATAGTTTACTTTCAAATTTAATTCCAACAAAGTTGTCAACTGAAGAAAAGATTTACTCCTACGTAGGCTAAGTTTAGTTCCCAAATTTTTTTTCCTAAAAACATCACATCAAATCTTTGGACAGATGTATGGAGTATTAAATATAGATAAAAACAAAAACTAATTGCACTGTTTGCATGTAAATCACAAGACGAATCTTTTGAGTCTAATTAGTCCATGATTAACCATAAGTGTTACAGTAATCCACATGTGTTAACGACGACTTAATTAGACTCAAAAGATTCGTCTCGCGGTTTCCACGTGAATTTAGTTTTTTCATTTGTGTCCGAAAACTCCTTCTAACATCTGGTCAAACGTTCGATGTGACACCAAAATTTTTTTCTTTTCACGAAGTAAACATGGTCGTAGTTGTATTAGTGAGTTTTTTTAAAAAAAAAATCCATGAGCTCCAGCAGACATCCGGTGACATCCTGAAACTATTTCATATACTCCCTCCGTTTTTTAATAAATAGATGACGTCGTTGACTTTTTCTTATATGTTTGATCATTCGTCTTATTCAAAAATTTTATACAAATGTATAAGATATAAATCACACTTAGGCTATGTTTGATAGTCAGGGTTCCTAACCCCTCTCCTTCGTTTTCCGCGCGCATGCTTTTCAAACTACTAAACGGCGTATTTTTTTTAAAAAAGTTTCTATACTAAAGTTGCTTAAAAAATCATATTGATCCATTTTTGAAAAAAAAAATTAGCAAATACTTAATTAATCACGTGCTAATGGACCGCTCCGTTTTCCGCGCCGGAGGGTTAGGTTCCCAGCCCAAGGGAACAAACGTCCGGGTTGGGTTCCCAGCCCAGGGGAACGAACGCAGCCTTAAAGTACTATGAGTGATAAAACGTCCGGGTTGGGTTCCCAGCCCAGGGGAACGAACGCAGCCTTAAAGTACTATGAGTGATAAAACAACTCATAACAAAATAAATTATAATTACGTATTTTTTTTTGAATAAGACAATTGGTCAAACATGTGAGAAAAAGTTAACGGCGTCATCTATTAAACGGAGGTAGTACAACATACAAGGCGACAAATAAAATCAACACCTGTAGTTGCTTGCTTACTTACCACCGTGCGTTTCTGAATAAACCAAAACTTGTTCGGTCGAGGTACCAGAAACTGACAAAGATCACAAACTTGTTCTGGGTTTATTGTCGCAACTCCCTGACAAAATATCCTGAAAGACTGACCTTTTGGTCAAGAATTCAAGACCCCAGGAAGCAGAATCTCAGCACCTTCCGCCCTTCATCTATATTCAAGAATCAAGATCCATCATCAACTATTGTTTACTGCACTGCATATTTATCTTCTCTCGAAACACCACATGCAGAAGACACAGGAAACCTTAAGTATTTTATATAGAGGACACAATGCCGAAGTGGTTGAACTGAATGTGCCTTGCATCTGCAGCTACCATCTTCTGCCGACACCAAGTCCCCTATCACATTCTCTCCATCATCATCGTCATCATCTTGCAGGAACAATGGTGAAGTGGCCAAGAGGGAAGCAGAGGCAATACTGTCTTTACTGTGAGTTACTACAGTGTGGGGGTTTGGCACTTTGATCATGGAGCAAGTTACAGTGCGGTACTCTAAAGTACCATATGGGGGCATGGGCCTGCACAAGTACTTCCGTTTGCGTGCAAAGTCCCTCTGAGATATAAAGAACTTGGAAGTACGCCTCCATGCGTCCCTCATGCTTTGCCTACCATATTCCCTTCTTTCTTTACCATTGGAAGCATGGCATCAACTGATTTCTAGAGTGACAAATGACAGGGTAGTCTGCAAAAATCAATCACTGAATAAGTACCAAAACAGTAGGATTTAATTTCAGTAAAAGAAATATAAAGTAAACAGCTAGTGATACATTGAGTATGGGCTGGGTAGGTCACCTCCTTATCTTTTTCTTTATCCAACAGGGCTGACATAAGGAAACTGATGTATAGACTAGTATATGATAGTATAATAACAGAACACAAGGCAACAGGCTTTTGCTCAACCTTATAATTCCTGGATGAATTGACAGATAGTTCAAGAAACAACAACCGTACCAGAAAATATGAGTCTTTTGTCTCTGGCCTATGATTGCAACAGAGGCAAGCTAGAATTCAATCAGAAGGAGCCCTTCTTTGGTTGCTCTTCTACCTCCAAGTCTGAGATATCAGTGTTTGGTTATTTTCTCTCAGTATATGGAGCATGATCTAATGGGATTGAATGAATACATCTAAAAAAATATTCAACAAGAAAGCACCCATAAAGATGTAAAAAGTTACTCCACGTCCAAGTTCTCTGTTGAAAAATACATCTCGGGCATAGTAAGGGCATCAAAGTGATTGAGGTGTCCATCGATGAATGACAATGTAACTTACATGATAAATTCATTTTCAAAATATTGAGACAAGTTCTCAAGTTTGCAATAGTTCATAACTTACAGGATAAGATTACCAACAGAATGCTGATGATCATTTTCTGCATTACCTTACAAGTAGAAGCAATTTCTGTAAGCTTATTTGTTGTTCAAGTTCATATATAGATTGATTCTGCCATGCCACCTTTAATCATGTTTGATATGATAATCTGCATTTTCTTTAAACTTAATGTGTAACAGTTCTATTTTTTTTCCTCGGCTCTCTTAATTGTTACTTCATTATGATAAATAGATGAACTTGCCAGAACAAAGCTGGTCAATTCAATGTTGATATCTGTGCTTGTCAAGCATGAACGAAAGGCAAATGCTTGCTCTATTTGCAGAAAAAGAACTGTTAAACCGACAAGGAATATTGTTATACGCATTAGTAGATGCATCAACCAACTTGTAACCTGCCAAAAAAGATACTAGCTTTAAATTAAGTCAAATGCTCAGGGGGCAGGGGTACTCAAGGAAAGATTGCAGAGAGGCAAAACCATAAAATCTGAAGCTGTGAGGAGTGCTGAAGGTCAACCTTTGAGAAATGAGGCTAAAGCTGTGTATCAGTGTATGCGCAAGAAAATCTTAATGTTATTGGTGTATCCACTGAAAAAGACTAACAAATCATGTATATATACTTCTATCGGGAAAAAAATGAGTGCTCTAGTTGTGGGGCTTCCTAGTCTAGCAGCCTCCGTTACAAGCTCACCAAATTATGCTCAAGATGTTTAGTGTCACCAAGCTGGAATGATGGATTAGACAAATGCCACCACGACACACAGTAACATTAAGGAGTGGTGAAGAATAGAATCAGCACTATAGAATTGAAATGTCAGGCTAAATCTGTTCTATCATCAATAATGAATAAAACCTATCGCATTACACTATGGAAAGAATATACATGCTGGCATCCCTATACATCTATACCTGGATACAGACTGTAAAATCCGCAGCAAAGACCATCAAACTGTAAACTGCCTTATTTTCATATTGTTCATTTGGATAGCTGGAATTAGTACATGAAGTCATCACTCATCAGAACAATTGGTTAATACACTGTCCATGCAACTTTAGCTAAAACCAAAAAAAAAGTTGTCATGGTTACATAATGCTTATTACTACAGGTAATGTTTAAAGAACCAACAAGACTAAGAGTACTTAGAATATACATATTTCAGTTATACCATTAGTGAGAGTAGATGCTAATACAAGAAGGCGCATCCATGTCACCATGTGTATGAGCAGTCCAAAAGGTAATTGTATTCAACTTTAGCTAGCCTGACAAACGAATAGTGCATCCAAGTTATCTATCTTCATTTGAACTTAACCCGGGCCTTAATCAGGGGTGGAGGCAGGCCTAGGGCAGCTAGGGCTTGAGCCCTAGGCCTGCCTTCAAAAACTTGCTTAAATTTTATTGAGTAAATTGTTCAGAAAACTAATACTCCATTAGTCAAGCCTTACCTTAGCCCTAGTCTTATATAATTTCTGGCTCCGCCCCACTGGCCTTAATGGTACCATTGCTCATGAGTTCACAAGTTCTGTTTACAATGGAAGAGCTTAACAATGCAACACTGGATCAACAAGATGATATTTGTCATATTCTGTTACTTCCTGGATGAGAAGTTTTAGAACCATTCTGGGTAAATGCTATTTTGCTTTGAGGGATTTGTTTTTTATGGAGTCAGCAGACACAAATAGGATGAGAAAAGATCCTGATCACTAAGAGCTTTTACCACGTAGAAACTTTCTTTAAAACTGAGGTAATCCCATGCTTAAGGTCCAGCAGTACATTCCAAGCATTATTTAACCTAGTGTTCTGAAGAACATGTGCAAACTGAACTCTGAAGACAGATATGAATAACAAAAAATAGTAGACTGTAAACTAGCAAGCATATTTGTAGGTGAGCTAACATCTAGCTGAATTAACCAAAGCATGATTCATTATTATTAACGGAAGGTGCAAAAATTCAGCCTCCCCCTTCTCCATACCTATCAAAGGTTCACCTTATCACTACCTCAGCTAAGCTGATTTACCTGCTTTTATGGCAGAAGTAATAGCTGATTGCTGCCAGTTAGCTCCTAAAAATTTAGGAGAAACTCCAATACATTCAGCATCCCAAGAACTTTGTCATATTCCATCGTGCTCCAGATATCATTTATAACACTTTGCCTGAACAAAAACAGAGGGGGTCATTATCTTCAAGTTCTAAAGATTTTAAGAAAAAGGGATTTTGCTATCAGATACTTCTAAGGAAGCAAAACTAATAAGCCTTTCTGAGGCCCATGGGAGGTACTGTATAAACTATACCACGCGAGGTACAAAAAGAAAACTCAGAAATGACATGTTTGAACAATCCTACAAAGAAACACAACATGAGTCTAAACAAATAATCGAATAAATGGTGACTCTCAGTAAATTGAAAAATTGAGTACTATCGAAGTACACGGTAAATGCAGTTACTAATTACTATAAGTCCGCATCAGCATAGGTAATGGAAAAAGTATTTGTCTAGTCATCGATTCTGAAGCTTCAAGAAAGACATGAAACGGCATAGGAAAGTTATAGTGCTCTCAAGCTATAGTAGCTTTAGAATCTATATTGTCTGGGCAGTTTGAGATAAGTAATCATGACACCACTTAAGATTCCACTAAAAACGTTTTGAAATGGTTTAGCAGCGAAACATAACTGTATAACGAAAACAAAAAGGATAATGATAAACTCAAATATATTTTTCCCCCATCCATGAAGAAAACAAAGCTAATGAGAGTGTCTTTTCCATGATCAAGAAAAAATGTTGTCCTTTACATGGGCTTCTGGACACTAGACAAGTACTACCCATCACCCCCCACGTCATCCAAGCCGCCTGATGAGGACCTGCATATATCATCCTTCAAGAGTTTTTGTTCCTAAATGAAGAATTGAAGATTAGACTGGTGTGTTTTCCTCACTAAACAGTACTCTCTCCGTTTCACAATGTAAGTCGTTCTAGCATTTCCCATATTCGATGTTAATGAATCTAGATATATATTTATCTAAATTCATTAACATCAATATGAATACGGGAAATGCTAGAATGACTTACATTGTGAAACAGAGGAAGTAGTAGTCACCTAGTACCAGCTAGACCAACATATAGAGCCAAAATCCGTGGCCTTTAACCATAGTTTGCAACATCCACACTCCCGCTCCATCGTTTTTTCCAAGATTGTCCCGTCAAATCAAACCGCTTGAATCATCAAAACCACAGAGAGTCTTACAAGCCGTTCGTGATGTTGCTGTTACGGCAGTTGGGCGGAGACGAAGATCCACGGAATATTATTACGGATTTAGACGACGAAAAAGAAAAACACAGCACGAGATCGAGATGGAGCCAACGGATCAAACCAACAGCCAAAGCGAAACCCAGAGACGAACAGTGCGTTTCGAACTTGGACGAATCCGCCGCGAATCGAGGGAGGTAACAACACCGGAAAAAATGGCCGGAATCGGGGAGAGGGCGAAGGCGAGGGGAGGAGATCGTCGCACCGCACGCATCAACCTTTGCGCCTTGGAGTTTGGAGCCATCGCGGCCTCGCCGGCTCCCGCTCCCGCTCCCCCGCCGCCGCCGCCGCCTCGGCTCATCGCCGGCTCGCCGCCGATTTGGATTTTTTTTTTTGTTGCATTTTGAGGGAATCGAATGGTGCGCGCGTGTGGAGCGACTTGCGCTGCACGTGCGCGAGTTGGTGGGTTGGGTTGGTTTTAGGGTTTGACCAAGCAACGCACGCGGGCTGGGCCAATGAGGTGGTGCCACGTGGGCCGGTCGTCGCGGTTGCGTGGCCAGGTGTAAGGTTTGGTCAATGGTAGTATTTGGCAGTAAAAAATGTGAAAACCAAACAGACATCAATGGTAGTGTATAGTACTTTTTTTTTTTCGAACATGCAGGAGATTATTGGACACGTATTTTACACACAAATACAGTTCAAAGGTATTTCTTGATTTTTTTTATTATTTTCAATTTATTTTTCCGCAAATTTCTTCATAAACAATCACATAATGTTTTTCAATTTATTGCTACGTACAAACAAAAGATTCGGATAAAAGGCTTGTTTGGCTTATTATCATACTAAAATGATGATAATGTCAAAACCTATGCACATTTTGGTAGCATCAAATTTTTGAACTCATGTGTGTTATCGACACATTTTGATAGCAAATCACACACTAACCAAACTACTATTTAGAAGTGCCAACGATTTGGTTGAGCAATCGTACTATAACGTCAGGGTCGAAATACAACGTACCGAAAGGGAACACAATATAACCATATTTAGTATCAATATATATGTTATGATTTATTCCCTAAAAAGTATGCTAAATTTGCGGAGTCTCCTAATAATCTAGTAATCTAGTACCATATAAGTGCTGGAGGGAGGAAAAAGATACAAAGAAATATTTAAACGGGAGCATCTTGCAGAAAGAAAAACAATGGGTAGCTCATGCGTGCAGAGGTGGACCACAGCTTACTATACTGAAGCCCTTGCGAAAATCCTCTTTTCTCATTGCGGGAACAAAATCTCACGTGCTACATGTCCCCACGCTATAGATCCCCAAGATTTCTTGCCTTGTTTTTCCCACGCAAAACGCAGCCCTCGAAAGCAAAGCTCACATACTGTACTAGCCAATGACATCTCACATGGCCTTTGCTTCAGAAGTGAGACCATTCAGTCACTACTCGCTGCTTGCTCATGCTTAGCCCCCAAATGGTCCAGAATCCAGTGAGCTCAGTAACAAGGGAAAAAAAAATTACCACACATGTGTATATGTTTGTCGTATGGGGTTGTTGGTTTGATGCTTCATGTTGCCACGACTTCAGGGCATAGAGCAACGGATTGGGGGTCTCAACAAGTGCCCCCAAACCTTCACATAGGAAAAGACAATCGAAACTACCATCAAAGTTGTTAGACCCTCCTTAGACGGGACTAAAACTTTTAAGTCCCTATCACATCGGATGTTTAAACAATAATTATAAATATTAAACGTAGACTATTAATAAAACCCATCCATAATCTTGGACTAATTCGCGAGACGAATCTATTGAGCCTAATTAATCCATAATTAGCCTATGTGGTGCTACAGTAAACATTCTCTAATTATGGATTAATTAGGCTTAAAAAATTTGTCTCGCGAATTAGCTTTCATTTATATAATTAGTTTTGTAAGTAGTCTATATTTAATACTCTAAATTAGTGTCTAAATATAGGGACTAAAGTTAAGTCCCTGGATCCAAACACCACCTTATGTTCACTCCCCACGAAAAATAAAAGTTGCTATGTTCACATTTGTAGGGGTAGCTTGGGTGGGCCCACCGTAGCAATCACTTTTCCATGCGGGTCTAATATCAAAATCACTTTCCCCATTCATTCCCCACCTCTCTCTAGATCTCTCTCCTTTAGCAAATTGTTGCATCATGCCTGCATCGCCGCCGCCCAACTCCGTTGCCTCTCGCCCTAACCTCTGCCTGCCTCCATCATATCTTGGCCCCGCTCGGGCCGATGAGCTGGTGGTGGATCGGGAGCCAAATTCTTCTCGGCGGCGGTCCTGCTCTCACCATCGGTGGTGTGCTCGACACATATCAAATCGATGGTGGCCCGAGCTGACGAGCTCCATGGAGGCAAGGGTGGTTGGGCTAACAGATGAGCTCAGCGCCGGTACAGATCTAGCCGCGAGGTGGTCAGATCCGATCGATTGTTGTTGGTCCTCTTGCTTGGCAATCAGCGGTAATCGGGGTCCTCTTGCTCATCGGCGGCAAGCCCTTTTGCCTCGTGCGGCGAGATGATGAAAAGGTGCTCTCCCTTTCCCTCCTCTTTCTCCACCTGGATCGATGGATTATCACACGTGTTCCTCGCTTTTTCTCTCCAAGCCACTTTGCCTTCTATAGGTCATTATGCCACCCGACGAAGCCACTACTCCCATCCACCGTGGCAACTGAGCCTAGCTGGAGCTCGAAACCACGATATGCTTTCATGGCATTGGGGAATTCCCTTATACATGTGTTTGGTTGACTAGTACAGTCATGGGCTATCCATACTTTTCATTCTCATGGCACCACACGTCGAATGCTCACTTTTATAGCTAGGCTTGTCTAAAATGTGGTCGGATGGACACATTTGTCATGGCAAAATTATAATTTTCCTAAATTGTGGTTTGGCAAACACCTCGTAACTTACATGAGCATAAACCATTGCCGAGTTTGTAAGGGTGTATTCATCTTTCTAGCTATAGATGCTAAAAAAACAATTCATTTGTTTTTGCTTCGGTATTTTTGTATCTCCTTGCACAAAGGAGTTGAGGCATAAAGGGTTCTCAATTACACATATGCGGATTCAATGACGATCGGTTACTACAACAAAATGACACGGTGTATAAGGCAGGGGCTAGGAGTGTGAAAACATAAATTGTAGGGGTAGGCTGAATTGTAAGCAATTTAAGGAAATAGATTAAAACCCTGCCTCTACATCAAAACTAGATGTACACAACCCAGAATTATAAGCATATATAGCAAAGGTTTGCCGATAATATGATCGAGCCACACATTTTGCCTCAATAGGATATGGTAAACTTATAGAAACTCTACTTTGTCCTAGTTACACAAAACATAGACAAACGAAATTACATTTAGCATGTAAGCAATATACACTTCATGCATAAGGGTGGGGATGGTGTTACGGTATGACCCGCTCAGGCTTAAGGAAATCGCCTTAATTTAGTTTGATATATTCATGTGGCTAGGTTATAGGCTCATGAGTGGCGCGAAGCTTAAGGCCGACATCCAAATCTCTCCATTTTAGAACCAACATCACATGCACCAGGTATGTCTTATGACTTCTCTTATTTCCATATTGGTGATGTTCAATGAAATTAGTGAGGACCAATAAAATTTCTATTGAGAGGCCAAAAGAATTGTACTAGGTTATCTCAATGGTATTCATAAACAACTAGAGTATATATAGTCTTTTTAATCTCGTGGTACTTTTAACAACTAGAGTAGCCCATTTTAACATCAAGGTGCTATTTCAATATTGAGAAACACATAGCTACTAGAGTAGTCTATTGATCACTAGTAAGCATGCACGTGAAATCCGCATTCAAAATGTGATTGCCTCACAATTTTTCTGTGTAAAATGTGATTGCCTCACTTTTTTTAAAAAAAAATGTGTAAATAAGTATTTACCTCAAGTTGTGTAAAAAAATGTGCCACCCCCCCCCCCAAAATGTGTAAATAAGTATTTGCCTCACATTTTGAAAGTTGTGTAAAAAAATGTGTTCCCCCCCCCCCCCCCCCCCCCCACAAAAGTTGTAAAGTGTCCTAATAGTAATACTTTTTGCTGATGCTCGAAGAAATCTTTAATTGCAAAAGCTCGTAGTAGCAGCAACGTTTAGAGGAGGAAAGAAAAAATATTTTATATATGTTGTAATGCTCTTTTTCAATAGGAAAAAAAAAACGAATTACCCACCCCCGAACTATGACGACGGTATGAATTACCCCATGACCACAAAACCAGGCATTTTATACCCTGAACTATCTATACCGAACGAATAACTCTCCTCGACACAATCCAAGCGGTATTGTCCTACGTGGCGTGCGCGTGGCATTCCAATCAGCATTTTTTTTTAAAAATGGGGGGGCCCACCTGTCATACTCTCCCACCTCTCTCTCTTTCCACTTCCTCTCCATCTCTCTCTGTCTCAGATGTGGAGCGGTGAGTTGGTGGCCGGGCGATGGGCGTGGCGGGGCACAACGGCCGTGGTGGAGAGGCGGGTGGCATCCGGCGGATGGCGGTCGGAAAGCCACAGCGGTCGGCAGCGGCGCTCGCCTTGCACACCATCGGGAGCAGCTCCAGTCAGCACGCGCGGTCGAGCTCCAGCTCCACGCATGCCACGGGCACCACGGGCACGGCGAGGCGCGAGTGGCGTTGCGGCGGGTCGTCATCGGCCACTCTTGCGCGGTCGAGCTCCAGCTCCACGTGCGCCCTCGCGGACTCCATTCGACCACCTCCAGCGCGCGCTCCAGCTCCGCCACATCGCCAGCCATCGTCGTACTCCTTCGCCTTCCTCCTCCTCTCCCGACGTGCTCGCCGCCGTCCATCAGCGCCGTCACCGCCTGCGCGACGTCACCCCGGGTGACCGCCATGCCCTCGTCGCCGAACAGTAGCACGGGCGTCGTCACGCCGACGGCGAGCCGATCGTTCCGGAACCGCTCGATCGGCATGCCGACGCTGACCGCAGCCGCCGCCGCTCGCCCAGCCGCGCCTGCAGCCACCGCCACTCGCCCAGCCGCGCTGGCAGCCGCCCACGCGAGTCGCCTCCGCTCGCCCAGCCGCACCTGCAGCCGCCCACTCTCCCGTCGCCGCGGATGCCGTCCGTCTGCTGCCCGCCCCTGTGCGCGCCGTTCGCCGCCCGCCCTCCCATCGCCGTTCGCCGCTCGCCACCGACGCCTCGCCGTGCGCACTGCCGACCTGCGTCCGTGAGAGAGAGAGAGAGAGATATAGATAGATTTAGGAAGAGGAGAACTATCAGGTGGGTCCACCAACTTTTTATTAAAAGAATTGCTGACTGGACTGTCACGTAGACTAAAACCACCGCGGATTGGGTTGAGGGGGTAATTCATCCGGTTTGCATAGTTGGGGGCTGAACAATGTTCGGTTTTGTGGTTCTGGGGGGTATTTCGGTCGACCGCGATAGTTTCGGGGAGGGGGGTAATTCGTACTTTTTCCTTTTCAATACCACACGTGGTGTTGTTTGGGCGTTCGGTAATTATGTTTAGATGTTTCACTAGTTCATTTGTTTCTTTTCAAATATTTGCCCGTGGTATTTTTAAGAATATTTTAGTTAGTATTCTACGATGTTGCAATTCTATACTACATTTGTTTTCTTAAAAAATATTTTAATTATTTGATAATTTGCTTAACTTCACTTTAGTAAATAATTTATCTTTAGTGAAATGAGGGCCTGTTTAGATTCCTGGCAAATTTTTTCACCCTGTTACATCGAATGTTTGACACATACATGGAGTATTAAATATAGGGAAAAAACTAATTACATAGATTGTGTGTAAATTGTGAGACAAATCTTTAAGCCTAATTACTCCATGATCTGACAATGTGGTGTTACAGTAAATATTTGCTAATGACAGATTAATTAGGCTTAATAAATTCGTCTCGCAGTTTACAGGAGGCATCTATAATTTGTTTTGTTATTAGACTACGTTTAATACTTCAAATGTGTATCTGTATATCCGATGTGACGCGGCAAAAATTTTTACCCTTAGGGTGCGCTCTTTTCAGCTTATAGGATTAGATTCTCCTCGTTTTCCGTTAGCACGTTTTTCAAACTGCTAAACGGTATATTTCATGCGAAAACTTCCTATAAAGAAGTTGTTAAAAAAATCCAACAAATTTATTTATAAAAAATATATATTAATACGTAATTAATCATATGCTAATTGTATTTCTCGTTTTGCATGCGGCTAAACTGTACACCGCCACTGCTGAAATGATCGCACCCTTATATGTAAACACAGCTTGAAACATTATAATCGTGTAAGAATTTAATTTGAATTCAAGTGTTAGAGATATCCATAATATAAGTTGTTTTTTTAACGGAGCCGGACCGCGATTTTTCCTACATGAACCACATCTAAGCTTTGACAGACAGAAAGAATCACAGCCGTCCATCGGGGGATGGAGCGCTCTGACAATGCCCCCTCCCCTCCCGAAAGGCCCAAACACAACGAAACCACACGAGGATCCGAGAGCAAAAATTATCCAAAGTTGCAATCTCTCCATCACCATCACACAGCACCGGTAGCGTAATAAAATCCTACTACTTCAGCAGCCAGCACCCGCCGGTGGAATCGCACCCAAAAGCTTCGCTAGTCGATCGCTACTAGTACCAGATCAGAATCATCCAAGCAGTAGCAGTAGTAGTAATCCACCCCCAATCCATCCAACCCAACCAACCCTCCCCTTCCTCCTCCCCTCGAATTCTCTTTGCATCTCATCGTCTCCATCCCCGATCCCGATCTCCCCCTCCTCCTCCTGCTTAATGTCCGGTTTAGCGTCAGATCGGCGCGTCGCTGCGTGTGGAGCAGCCCGATATTCCCGATCGCGCGTGGGCTCGCTGTTAATGGCGTCCACGGCGGCGGCGGCCAGCCGGCGACTCGTCGGCGGCGTCGAGGACGTTGGTTTTGGAGTTGGTGGCGAGGAGGACGAGGAGGAGGAGAGTCCTCGGTTTGCCCCGCCCGTCCGCGCGAGCGATCCTGGCCGTTGATCGTGGGCAGGGGGTATTCCCGTAAATAGCTGGTGGGGCGAGGGGTAGTAAGGTAATTGAGTGGGGTGGGGGCGGGTGAGGTAGGAAGGTTTGTGTTTGCTTTGCTTGCGTTGCTGGTCAGCCGCTGGTTGCCCTCGCTCTGATTTATCCTTCCCCTTTTTATTTTATTTTTTAATTACTAATTAATTAAAGAAAGGGGTGGTATTTTAATTCGGAATTTTGGGGAGGATTTATTTCTTTATTTTTTTTTGTGCGGGGGAGCGGACGTAAGGATGCGGATCAATTGGGGTTAAGGGCTGGGGTTGCGTCCGCTCTATCGTCTCACGTTGTCACAGGCCGCGCTCCTCCGTTTTCTCCCTCTCTCTCTTCTCCTCCCCACCTCTCCCCGCCTCTCTTCCTTCTCTCCCCTGCGCCGCGCCCGCCTCCGCCTCGCCTCCGCCTCAGCCGCCCGTCCTCCCTGCTCGCAGATCAGGGCGGCCCACGCCGCCGCCCGCGCCTCGCCGACGTGGGGTTCTCGGCGCCGCCGCCGCCTGCACCTCTGACTGCCTGACTGCCTGCCTCGACGCCTCGCATCTCCTCCGCCGCCTGTTCGACGGGTGGCGGTGAAGGGAGGGCTTGGACGAGTACGTCTCTGGGCGGGGCGACCGCCGACCTGCGACGACACGACGAGCGCCGCCGCCGCCGCCTACTACGCGGGGACGGTTAGTCGTCGGCTCGTGGTACCCCGTTGGCGAAGGCCGCGTGGATTTCTGTGGTTGGTTTTAATCGTGGGGGAGGTGGTGTTTGGGTTTGTTGTAGGTAGCCCCGGGTAGGAGGAGGAGGAGGCGCTGCCGAGTTGGCTTCTTCGCCGCGCGTATGTGATTTGAGGCGGCGGCCGGAGCTGGGGATTCGCGCGGCTGGACACGACGACGACGACGACCACCACCACGCCGTGGATGCCTCCGCCGCCGCCGGATCGGAGGGACTTCCTGTACAGGGATGGCCGCAGGCACGACGGCGACCCCCTCCCACGCCAGCCCCAGCCCGCCGAGGTGGCGCGACTCGCCTACCACCGCGCCGCCGCCGCCGCCCCTCCGTGACCACTCGCGGCCCTCACCTCGCCGGACGCCGTCGTCGGCCTCCTCAGGTAGGCCGTTCGCTCACAAATCGTCAGATCTGATGCTGCCGCCACCTCCCCCGCCGCCGTGGACTTCTCCTCCACCTCTAATTCGCCGGAACCGCTCTGCTATTTCAGACGGCTATTACGACAGGGCGGCGGCTCCTACGACCGCTCCTACCCCGATGAATCGCTCGGGTACACGCCGTCGCGCTCAGACCGTACTGGCTGGACGACGACGGTGGCGGCGGCGGCGGCTATAAAGGGTTTCAGCCGTACGGGGTGTGGTGGTGGCAGCCGGAGGGACGGCCGTGACATGCGGGGTTCCTAGAGGTCGCCCTTTAGGGGTACGGAGCGACTTCTCCAGAAACCACCAAGACACCCGCCTCCGCCACTAAGGAGGTCGCCCCTGAGATCAGTTGCTGTACCGATGTCTTATGACCCTCCTGCTGATAGGGCTGATAGGGGGGATAGAGACCATCATCACCGTGTGACTCCTTGGCGGCCGCTGCGCCGGAGGGAGAGCAGATCTGATGCTGCAGACGCTGCTGGGGCTGGACCTGTGCCTGTTGGACAGGCCGCTGAGCGGCGGCCTCAGAGAAGGACGTTTCAGCTCGGTCCCAGCCGCGCGGCTCCTCAGGTCTCTGAGGAGGAGGCACCAAGGAAGAAGCCTCGGCTTGGATGGGGGCAAGGTTTGGCCAAGTATGAGAAGCAGAAGGTGCAAGACCTGCAGAGTCTGCGAAGCTGGTGCCGAAGGCAGCCCAACTGCCACCGAACAAAAGGGAATCACCCATACACCAGCACCCGCGCCTTGTGTGTCCCAGTGGCGGCACCATCACCCGCGCCTTGTGCGTCCCCAGTGGCGGCACCATCACCTGCACCGCCATGTAAATCACCAGGTATGCAGCCCATTTTGACCTTGTTCTCCAGTTGAAACATAGTTGTTTGTACCCTTTCTTTTGTCCTGTCATTTTTCTCTTGCGTGTCCTTGTATATGAGCACAACTTAGTTTCATTAATTCTATACTGAGCTAATCTAGGTATCTGCCCTGTTCTTGTTGAATGATCCAATCAGTTCTTATATTTGGATCTCACTTCTCGCTAGGGATATTAGAGCCAATGTGTAGGAAACACTATTCGTGATTATTTGTTGAAGACAGTAGATACTATACAGAAAAAGAGTTTCTGCTTTGAATATCATGTTCGTGCTGCACAATTGCATTTTGTTATAGCTGTGCTACCAATTTACCACATAAATTGAAATGCCCTCAACAATACTTTACTTGTCCTTGATCTGCATTGATCCTGGCCCCATACTTGGCTTTATACACCTTCCCGTGATTTAGTTATATGAGATTACAATGGCATATTATTCCTGATTATTTCCTTTCTCTGTTGATCATGCTAGCAATGCATTCATGTAATATACTGTGGAAGATCGAAAAGACAATCATGCTGAGTATTTTGCTTGCTGACTTTCTCCTTTACATGTTCCAACTGCAGTCGCTGAAGATAAATCGTGTGAACTGACAGCAAATACAGTCACTGAATCCAATAAAAATATCCCAGGACCTGACGTTCAGGCTTGCAATAACGAAGTCCCCACTAAGTTAGATCAGCTTGAGGGTGATCCCATTGATTCGCTTGCAAAGGTCCTTTCTGAACTGGTGCAACATGAAGATTCCTGTTCTGGGGATTCGAAAAGACTGTCCAATGTCAGTAAGTTATTGTTACTGAAGGAAAGCATTAGCAAAGAGCTCGAAAAGACAGAACTTGAGATTGACTCCTTGGAAGGTGAACTTAAATCTGTTAATGTGGAAGCCAGAAATAGAACACTCAAAGATCCACCTACAGCAGTAACTTATGCACAAAATCCTTCACCTTCACCTGTGAAAGAACAAGGAGAGCTGACCCCTTCTCCCAAGATTTGTATGGAGCAGGATGCTGATGTAAAAGGCTCAGAGCTCATGGAAGTAGAGACAGCTCAAGCTCATAATGCAAAAGCAGTTTCTTCAGAAGAGAGTGTTGCTTGTCCTGGAGTTGCTCCGGGTCAGGTCCCTGCCGCTGCTGATGTTATCCCATCTGATCCATGTGGGAAAACTGGTTCTGGAATTGATGTCGATATTGAGCAGCGCGAAGAGAATCCATGCCAAGAAAATTTTAATGCCATGAAAGCAGATGGAAGCAGTGACTTGGCCACAAGGCCTTGCTCTTATCGTGATGTTAAATATAATTTAATGGATCAAATTATTGCTGCGAACAGGAGTGAAGCCAAAAAAAATTCTCAATTACTATTTAAGCCTGTGCCAGCTGATCGGTCCAATCTTGATTTATTGGCATCAAGCTATCTTTCTAGCCAAATGAAGAATGATGTAATTATCAAGAAGAAGCATGCCATACTTAAAAATCGACAAAGATTCAAAGAGCAGATTCTTACCTTCAAGTTCAGGGTGCTGCGTCACCTCTGGAAGGAGGATGTGCGACTTCTTTCTGTAAGAAAGCAGCGCTCTAAGTCTCATAAGCGCACAGACCAGAGCAACCGATCATCACAGAGCGGATCTCAGAGGCAACGGTCCTCTAATCGCTCCAGATTGGCTGTACCAGGTTAGAGTTTCATTTCACTAGTTAATAATTGCCAGTTCAAAATGTTTTCTCCTGCCCTTTAATATTTGTGCACAGCTGCTGCTTAAAATTTTACTTGCTTTCATGTGATGTGGTGCCAACTTCCATGAAGTTGAAATTGTTAATGTTCCAGTAAATTATGCAGCAAGGTGGTTAGCAAAAACATGGTACTTTTTACACTTTGGCCTCCATGTCGCCTGCCATTTTTTGTTGTCAGATTTTGCTAGTCTACCCGCCTTTCGGGTTTGAACTTGTCAAACATTTTACCTGGCTTGTTTGTTTGTAACAAACACAGCAAAAAGTTATGGACATAAACCGCTTCAACAAGGATATGTAGTCAACTATGGGAGTTTTATTGAATTGCCGCTGTACCATAAGAATGTTGATCGAGTCATTTCTTGTCCCTGAGAGGAAAAACTAAAGTTTGTGTGTGTGTACATATTCTCTATCGTTTTATAGTCATGAATAAGTTGGCACAGAATGTACTGTGCTTTTTGGCTAGCTTGTAATGACTGCATTAGGCTGGAAAATGCATTCAAGGATGACTATATTGCATTAGACTTAGTCTAGACATGGTTGTAGTAGTAGAGAAGTGGAACAAGGTAGTTTTTATTATGGCAGTATTTTTTTGTTGGATATAACCTAGACATATCTGCACCAGTTACTTTTTGCAAATGTTATATCTGATTTTTATATGTAAGACTAAAGTTTTTGTTGGCTAATTCTGTAGTTCTTGCTATCTTCCTTGCTAAACAGTTTTCTTGTGATCCTCTATTTGATTATGTTTTTTTTTTTCTGATGCAGCTGGTAATTTAAGCACATTTCCTATCACAGAAATGTCAGGTGTAGCAAAGAAGCTGTTTTCAGAATTTCAGCTCAAGCGTTGCAGAAATTACTTGAAAATGCCTGCACTGATTGTTGACGAAAAAGAGAAGGCAGGTGCTAAGTTTGTGAGCAAGAACGGTTTTGTTGAGGATCCTGTTTCAGTTGAGAAGGAGCGAGCTTTGATAAATCCATGGATTCAGGAGGAAAAGGAAATTTTTATGGAGAAACTTGCAA
This sequence comes from Oryza longistaminata, assembly GCA_009805545.1. Lineage (NCBI taxonomy): Eukaryota > Viridiplantae > Streptophyta > Magnoliopsida > Poales > Poaceae > Oryza > Oryza longistaminata. Next base: position 38,338,457 of record CM020183.1, read on the forward strand.
CATTTGGCAAGGATTTCTCCAAAATATCCAGTTTCCTTCAGCACAAGACAACTGCTGATTGTATTGAGTTCTACTACAAGCACCATAAATCTGATAGTTTCCGAGAAGTTAAGAAACTTCTTGATCTTCGGCAGCAACAGCAACCTGCCAGCAATTACCTAGGAGCAGTATCTGGAAAGAAATGGAATCCTGAGGCAAATGCGGCATCACTTGATATGCTTGGGGTGGCCACAGAGGTGGCAGCCCAAGGCCTTGAATATGTGAATGAAGTGAAGAAAAATTCTGCGAAATCTATCCTGAGGACTGTTTGTGGTGTTGATAATTCTACCAAAGGATCCGAGAAGGATTGTGTTGGGGATGTTTCTTTGCATGAGCGAGAATCTGTAGCTGCTGATGTCTTGGCAGGCATATGTGGAACTCTCTCCCCAGAAGGCATGGGCTCATGCATTACCAGTTCTGCTGATCCTGGCCAGAAGATAGGGATCATCTCAAGAATGGAGCATCTTTTAACTCCTGAAGCAGATAAAAACTTTGATGATGACGGCACTCTCTCAGATCAGGAGTGTGAAGTTGACATAGTTGATTGGAATGATGATGAGAAGTCAAGTTTTATTGAGGCTATGAATAGATATGGGAAGGATTTCGCTCGAATTTCGTCATACGTGAAGAGCAAGTCATTTGAACAATGCAAGGTTTTTTTCAGCAAGGCTCGGAAATCACTTGGTTTGGATCTGATCCATCAAGGTGCTGCTGATGCTGGTTTCCCTACAGGTGATGCCAATGGAGGAAGGAGTGGTACAGATGGAGCCTGTATTGCTGAGATGGATTCAGCTATCTGTAGTGCACAGTCATGTCCTAAAGTGGAGATAGATGCATGTCCTGTCTCTGATGGAGAAATTCAAGGACATAATCCTCTTTCTGATATTGCCTCTAGGCAGCCAGAAGCTGACAGATCAAACATGCCTGATGTTGTGGACATAAATGTCGAGGAAGGTGAAAGCAAAGCAGAAAAAGACTGCAGCATTCTTGTTGATCATAAACAGTTACGTGAAGACACTAATCAAACATCATGTGCTCGTATCGACATCAACTGTCCTGAGAGCACAGATAAGCTGCAAGACATAGAGGATGATGTAACACCAGTGAACATGCATGGAGATGATCTCATGGCCACTTCAGTTGAACAGGCTGCGGCAGCGCATGTGGAAAGTAGATCCAGTTTACATTCTGAAGGGATTGGCATTGATGTTTCCAGGATCGAAGGATGTTCACATGAGAGTACAATTGGTAAAGGTGGAAAATCAACACCGTCTGTTTGCTTGCCTGCAGCAAATGGGGTTAGTAAGGAAAATATCATCCACTTCTCGAACATGGATGATGCTTCCTCCATTAGTCCTGCATTTACTTCAAATTATCAGCAAAGTAAGCTGGCAGATCCAATCCAATCAAAACCGAAGCCCCTTACCCCAAAGGATTTAATGCCTGTCCAATTTAGTTCGTCGCTGCCTGATCCAACCTCAATCTGTTTTGAGGGTATAGCTGCCATAACTACACCCAATTTTGAGGATCATGGCAACAGAGCCAGCATTGCTTCAGGGGCAGAAGATGTGAACATGTTCCCAACATTTAAAGACCAGTCCAGTAATCGTCATGATGCACTGTTTTCTAATGTCGATGGGTACATGCAACAGAGACGAAATAATCACTTTGGAACTGAAGTATGTGGTTTATCTGAAAGCACAGGCATTTCCCAGTCGGACCAGTTCACAGTATCGAAATTCCAGAATGGCAGGCCCAGCAGCTTGGGCCTTTCGAATGGAAATCTTGGGGTTCTATCGACTGGGAGAAGAGAGGAAGCACGTGAAGGCTTGTTTAGGCCTTGTTCTGTCAAGACAAGTGCTGGGAATGAGGAGCAGCAAAAGCGGCCTGGTGATGTCAAGTTGTTTGGGCAAATTCTTAGCCATCAATCATCCTTGCAAAGCTCTGGTTCATCAGTTCATGGAAGCAAAAGCAAGCCCCCCTCACCAAAGGTTGATAAGTCAGCTTCTTCTAGGTTGTTGAGTAATCCAAGGGAACGCCTGGTTTATTCTTCCAGGCCTCCAATCATTGCTAACTTGGGGCTAGAGGAGAGAGCGATGAGGAGTTTTGACCATATGGATGGGCGAACAATACAGCCTGAGCCTATGGTTATGGTGGCAAAGTGTCAGAGACCGTCAGCTGGTGTACCAGTTTACTCAACCAAAAATGGCGCGCTCAGCGTGTTTGCGGAATTTCAGCAACCTTCAATGCCGCCACATACATCAGATCACAAACTACTAGAAAACTTTGCCGATCTTCATAAGAGGAATGGAATCGAACTCCTTTCGGGGTTCCAGCAGCCTGGGAGGCTTGGGGGTGCTGGGGTCCTGGTTAGCGGTGTATCTGACCCTGTGGCTGCTCTCAAGGCACAGTACGGCTCTGGTTCGAAGATGTTGAGCAGCAGCAACGACGTGGATACATGGAAAGACATAGGAAGCAGGTAGCGTCTGTAGTGTTGGTAGCGGCAATAGTGCAATGCTTTCTTGCTCTCTGTATCATACTTAGTTTTTGTAACTTGGGATGAAACTAAACATGGGAAAGTGAATGGCTTTCCTGTCCATATTGTTGTAGGATTTGCAGTAGAAGTTCGTTTAAATTTATCGCTGGTATTAACTTTTTGTACCTTTCTTTTTTGCTGCAGCCGCTCCATACTTGATAGTTTTTACCTGTTAACAGTGATGTAGGTTTTGCTAGAGGTGTTGGTCATGCTGTCCGCTGGCTGACAAGGATGTTTGTTGGTATGTCTATCAGTATTAATGCAGAAACCTCACACAGATCATTGTAATGTGGTAATGATTCCTAACTGAGTTTACTCCTTTGCCTGCTGGAGTTTTGGTGAAATGATTCCAATGTCTTGTTTGTATTGTTATTGCTGTGGAGTACATTGCCAAGGCCTTTATCATCTGTATACATTAACTCTTCTTTCTGGCTATCTACTCCATATTTCTGTGTTGCTGTAGCAGATGCAGCTATTACTGTATACTAGTATTGTGCAGTTCAATCAGGTCGGATTTGTTTCGATTTAGGCGCACGTGAAGGTGCCGCTTTCCCTATGTTACTGATTTATTTAATTTCTTCTTGTTTCTATACATATCAGATCTTGTAGTTTCTTTTCACGAGTTCATTGTGATGTCTCAGCTTTTCTAGCTAAGCTCGTCGTCGGGGTTGTCCTGTCTGCTGGTTTGGTAGACAGAGGAGCAGAAATATATAGGGCTTGCTTTTTTGATGTCAAAATGAACTTTATTAAAATTTGGTAAGACGTTACTAATATTTTGGTATTATTATTTTTATGAATGGAAACATTGAGAATTATCAAATTTTGGTAGAATACTGTTGGTAACATCGTGTCTAGTTTGTTACCCTATCAAAACTATAACTAAGTAATTTGTTACCCTATCAAAACTAAAACTAATAGCTGTGTTTAGTTCAGTGCAAAGTTTGCATTTTGGTTGAAATTGGAGATGATGTGACTGAAAAGTTGTGTGTGTATGACAGGTTGATGTGATGGAAAAGGACTGAAGTTTGGATCTAAACTTTGGATCTAAACACAGCCTAAGTAACGTTAAAATTTAGTAGGGTTTAAAATAGCAATAAAATGAACCGAGTCTCTAGTCCTTTTTCCCATTTCGATATGAGATGAGATGAGATGAGATGAGGAGTGCACTCTGTGGACTGGAAGAGAGGGGAGGCAGGCATGGGGACAAAGAAGGCTCTAGTAGTCACGTAAAGTGTGTTGGATGCGCCACACAGCCTACATGACAGCGACTCGCCGCCTTCACTGATTCGTGATCGTTAACCAAAAGGAAATACGAGCACCGATCATTTATGCTACGCCCGTACGATCAAGTTCAACAGCTTGGTGTAATAAGACTTTGCTTTTTTTTCTTTTTAACCTTGACCTTTACTGGCATTTTTCAGTCATCAACTACTAGTACTTTTCAATTTTCCTACCTGACTTATACTACGTATAATTTCCTAATTAATCTCATGAAATTAATGAAAGGAAAAAAATACAAATAAAATAGTAAAATACAGTAAACGAAACTCTTTGCCGTAACTAGTAGTATTGGAAATAATAATTAATCATATAATCACTGTATTTTCTTTTTCCAATTTTCTAAGCCTAAACAAACAAGCAGCTTTTCCGTTTGGCTTTTTTGAAGCCATAAGCCACTCTAACACTATTAAGCCAAAAGCTAGGTTGGAGAAGCTTTTTTGGCTTATGTGAGGTAGATGTATGACTTAACCACTAAACTTAGGACATTAAATCCACCGGCTTATAAATCATATAAGCCAATAAGCTGACTTAAAAGTCTAGGCCAATAAGCCTAAGCCTAAACAAAGAGTGCCTTAGTGCTACTACTATGAATTTGGATAGATTGCTATATTTAGGGAAGAAATAATTTTTCCGAATTTAGTCGCCGCAGTCGAGTAATTGGGCCGGGCCCATATCTTTCTTCTAAAACGCAAGCGGCCCAACACAAGTCCCGGCCCATCTAAGAAGCATGCCACGCTGCTACACCTTCTTCTCCCTCTCCGCGAAAAACCCTAGCCCAACAAAAACCTTCTAGAACCTTTTCCCCCATGGCGCTCCTCCGAGCTCTCCGGCGAGCCCTCCCGCCGCTATCCTCCGCGGCGGCGGGGGCTCTCCTCCGGGGCGCGACGCGTCATGCTGCTCCTCTCCCCCTTCGTCCCCCGCCTCTTCTTCGGCTGCTGGATCCGATCGGGCTCCGCCCATTCTCCGCCGCCGCCGCCACCGCGTCGCAGGCGCCGTCCATGGGGGCCGGCCTCTTCAGCGGGCTCATGGACACCCGGTTCCCGAAGCGGCGGCCCGGGTTCAAGTCCCGGCGGAAGAGGGCCAGCCTCCGCCCCAAAGGTGCGCCTCCTATCTGTCTTCCTCCTCTTGTTTGCTACTAGTGGTTGAAATGGTGTGATCTGAGGTTTGCTCCCACGAATTTTGCGTCTCTTACCGCGCGATCCTTCGGTTTGTTGGATTGTGCGATGTATGGGTGATGGGTGGGTGCTGGTTATGCTGATTGTTGTAGCATTTCGCGACAGGTCCGTACTACTGGGTGAAGTGCAAGCCTGGGGAGCCGATCCCGGCGAACCAGCCGAATGAAGGCAGTGTGCAGGGAAGGAAGGAAAAGAAGAGGATCAAGCAGCGCAAGGCCTTTATCATGGTGCGCATTCCTTTTCTGTTATCTGCGTGCGTGCTCGTATGTTGTCCTGTTGATGTTGTTGTAGGAGTAGTGGCAGGTTCCTTGATTTTGCTATTGATCATCCTACAATCAATATGTCATCCTTGGTCTAGTGTCAGGCTTGAAATGCTTTCTTAACTAGTCAACAAAGTCTTGATATTGCTCTAGTTGTCACGCCTCGGCAAAATGTTGGTAGTGGTGGATGGATGCACATTGTTACTCTAGTTCTTGTGCCACCGAGCAGTAACAGGCTACCATAGTCTGAAATATCATGATGGAACTGGACAAGGCACAAGCTAATTACTGTTTCTGTGGGTAGGTAATATCTATGGTGTTCAGCAATGTTTAAATCTATATCCATATGCATGTTTTTGCTGTTCTTGCTCTTCTAGTGACTTTATATTCCTCTTGCACAATTCAAATTATGTTAGTTTTAACTGTGCTATTTTTTTATTGGCATTTATAGCCCAAAAGTATTCAAAACGGATCTTTTGTGGTGTTGCTGGACCCATATGCCTAATTACTTGGATCTTCATCCTATCAAATTACTTGTATCTCAGCTCAATTTCAATGTCAATAATAACATTCCATTTATTTCTAATCAATTGGTTGTGATCATATCTGTTGTTTGTCCAGGCTGAAAAAAAGAAGCGCAAAGCACAATATTCTGCTGCTGTTAAGAGAAAGGAAGCAGAAAGGACAGAAAGGAAGATGGCTGCAGTGGCCAGAGAGCGGGCATGGATTGAAAGGTTGGCTGATCTAAAACGGATTGAAGAAGGGATGAAAGCTGCGACGGCTTAAGTAGCTCCCTCGAAAATGGCAAGAAATCTAACCTGCTTCCTCTGCTGCGTTTTGTCCCTGTTATTTTGGATGACATATATATGTTCTGTGCTATTCATGGATGTAACAATCCTTTGATGGGACATTAGTTGTACCGCTTCTTTCAACAGTATTCTCAAATTTTTGTTCCCTGTATTGGAGCATCTGTTCTATGGTGTATCTAAAATAAATGATGTGATTTTCGTTTTGTGCCAGAGGCCAGGAATGGCCAACATGGCAACATCTGCAACCTACAATTTTCAGTGCATTTATGTTAAGCCAGTATAGTAATAACTGCCAATAACTGTTTTTGTTCTGTTAATCTTCACCCCTTCCCTATGTATTCCCTGAGTGGCTGAGTCCTGATATCTTGGAAGAATAGAGCAGTTTTGTTGGATTGCAAGCTTAATTAAGGTAGAACCTCTACTTCATTATGCACGAAGTAAATCCATGATGGTGTTCCATGATCTCGAGCTGTCAGAAGTAGTCACTAATCCCTATTTGCTGGACACGAATAAAAAAAATTATTCATAACTCGTCTTGAAACCGTGAGACGAATCTTTTAGCCTAATTAAGCCATCATTTAGCACACGATGTAGTTATTGTGGTACTTATGGCTAAGTCATAGACTAATTAGACTCAAAAAGTTTCGTCTTGCGATTTACATGTAAACTGTGCAATTAGTTTTTTTTTATTATCTATATTTTTAATGCTTCATACATATACATCAAAGAATTCGATGTGTTGTTTTTACGAAAAGTTTCTAGGGAACTAAACAAGTAAGATAAAACCGATCCAACCAGATTCCCATCCTGGATTTCTCGCTCTTGATATGTTAAATCTCTATCGCTAAATGTAAGGGAAACGTACGACGAACTGTAACATGTCCTTGATTGCTGATGGATCTAGACACCCTGAGGTAATACGGTGGCGTGCATCCTCATTTTATGATCGATGGCTTTCTTTTCATTTCTTGTTTTCTTCCATTTGTGGGAAAAAAAATTTTTAGACTGGTGGAAAAAATTGTATCATGTCCTAGCTATATTTATGATATTGCATTGTTTTTTTAAAACTTTACTTTTTTCAAAATCTCTTATATTTATAGAGACAGAGGGAGTGTACAGAAGCAAAACATGGGTCACTCCCAATCTGCTCACAGCGGTGCTGCGGCAGGCCGTAGTTCCTGGGAAACAAATGAAAAATATCATTATTTCTAATCTTTTGTAACTATAATACACGTTTTAGAAGAATTGTGAGAATAATAACGCGTCCCACGTTGATGAAAAACGCGGGACCGTGTTTTTGACGCGGCACGAAAAATGCAAGGAGCGACGATCGACGCGATCCTGCGTCTGCCCCGCATGCCGAGTTGAGCGGTTCACCGGACGCACCCGCGTGCTGGCATCTGCAGGACGGCATGCTGCAGCACCACCACTTGCTTCCTCTTCATGCTAGTGCCTGCCGCTCGTTCGCATGTGCATGTTATGCGTGCTGCTGCGGCGGTCACCGCGCCACTCTGGCTCGCGGATCGCTCAGCCGACTTACGGTACCGACCGCGGTGCGGTTTGCGGGATCGACGCAGTCCCGCGCATCCGGGTCAGCACGACCGCCTTGATCCCGCGGTGGCGTTGCTCTCCTCCTCGGTTCCGGACCCCCGTTCTGCGCGACCCGAACGGTCCCCCTGCACCCATCATTCCGCGACACCTTGCTCGCCTCTATCCGGTCCCCGCGCGCCCAAGCTGCGTTTCGTTCCGCTCCCGT
>CM020183.1:38346337-38369636 GCA_009805545.1 Oryza longistaminata
TTATTTATTGCCAACACAACTGCAGTATTCTACTTTTTTTTATCCATGGTACAGCCAATTCCAAACTCCAGATTTAGCTACTTAGCAATTGTGTTCTACAGTTGCATTTGTGTCCATATGTTAATCCCTTTTGATAGTCCTTACAGCTACAAGTTCAAAACCTACTGTGCTTTTCACTTTTCAGTTATGTCTATCTTCTTGATCCTGTGATAGTGTTGTTTCTAGGAATTTGAGGACACATAATAGGACTGTGTAGGCTAAGCGGAAGTTTTTGAGCTGCAATGGATTGTAGTCATTTGTACTTCAAAGCAGGGTCTGCTTGTTTAGGAATCTTAAGTAGTCCTCTCGTTGGACCTCACTGTTACTGAAGTCTTCATGGTTGCAGAGATTGCTATATTCATATTGTTATTTCTTTCAACATGTTGTAGATTTGGTCAGTTTTCCAGAGTTCCTTGATAGAAGATCCTGAGCTGTCATCATGACATGACAGTGGATACTTTGCTCCGAAATGTAGGTTGTTCATACACGTAAACATTGCTGTAGAAGCTTTGCATATCTTTTGTGATCTGCGGATCATCCTGATAGGTACAATTGCTGCCTATCTACTGGAGATAAAATTCCCACTTGGACTTGTAAAGGTTTAGGGTGAACATTTTCTGTGGTAATTGATACAATCAATGATCACACTCATTCCTCACTGTCACATTGACTGTGCTTGTCATCAGATTCTTTATGTTCTTTTTATCAGTTTTATCCTTACTCATTACACATATTATTTTTAGTACCTATTAATTATGAACTCGCCATCTGAAATATTGTTTGTCCTATATTCAGAGGCTGGAAACATTTCAGTAGTCTAAAACTGGTTTATCATAGATCGATAACCTAGATATATTTACAGCACGTTACTACATTGAAGAAAATTATGCTACACAAGCAAGGATGATTTTTTTTTTTAACATCGAATTGCATTAAAATATCTTGACGAGCTGAAGAGTCCCTTAATCAACTGACTAGTGAAAGATAAAGCGCCTATGCTTCCCCTTAGTTATCACTACCAATTTCTACATAATGAGAAAAATACATGAGCTACCAATACTGAAAAGGCCTAGATAAACTCTTTCTTTATCACTGCTGAGGCTACTTTGCATTTCCCAAATATGTACAACAGCTTAATTATCGCACTGAAGGAAGATGTACATATGAAAACCCAGAGAGTTGAAGACTTTCAGATGTTCAGAGTACAATATTGATAACTGAATCAACTCTCAACTATTTTAATTTTCTTGGGCAAGATCAAAATATCATACAAGGGTAGAATACAAATAGCTAGCCTAGTAGAGCTGTTCTCTCCTATCACGCCACCATCGCACCTGCAACAAAATTTAAGCCATAAAGCAATGTTATAATCATCACAGAGAAGACATCAGAGTAAAAAGAGTTAGTATACACTGCAAGAACTCTGTAGTACTTCGAAACACAACCGTAAATTTCATCATCAGAATAATATCTATATTTCAAAGAACTGTACTACTACTGGTACCGCAGAAGCTTAATCATGCAATTGAAAAAAAAAAAGAACAGTTTTTTCCCAAATAAAGTTCTTGCTTTTTGAAGAGAAAAACAAACTTTCCTTGGCAATTGAATGATTCCATTTTGTTTTCAGATTATCGTCAACCATAAACCCATCAGTTCTTAATACCTAGCTTTAGTGCTTAACCAGGCATGCACCAATGCGTTTCTCAACACTTCTAAAAACACATATGAGGTAAAATGCAAGACAAAAAAAAAAACAAGAGAGTGGAGGCAACAGAAAAAAAAAATCAGGGCATAATCAACATGCAAGCAAAAGCAACAAGAAGAGAAGAAAGAACAAAAAAAAAAAAGAAAACGAAATTCTGGTGAAAACAGCTAGTAGTAGCTAGAAAGCACTAAGAGTTTGTCAGCACTGAACAATTAAACCTACCCAACCCATACTCCCTCGTCCCAAAAAAAAAAAAGAGACAAACCATGGTTCGTGCCCAAACGTTTGATTGTCCGTCTATTGAAAAATTATGAAAAAAATAAAAAGGCAAGTCACACATAAATATAATCATTTTTATCATCTAACGACAACGAAAATACGAATTATAAAAAAAATTCATATAAGACGGACAGTCAAAGTTGGACAGGAAAAACTCAGGTTTGTCTTTTTTTGGGACGGAGGGAGTATGAGTAAAAATTAGAATGCAACCAAAACAAAACATCCAAGCAAAGCAAAACAACATCAACAACAACTAGAAGAAAGAACAAGATAATATTTTTTTTTCAAAAGAAGAAGAAACACAGCAAGTATATTAAAAAAAAAGCCTAATTAATAAGAGTACATAGTAGTCCCATTGGGGTGGATCTTGTGCATTGCGTTTACCCCGTAAGGGTACTCGGAGACGGAGCGGCGGGCGTTCCGGAAGGCGCAGCAGCCGCAGGCGCAGATGCAGATGAGCACCACCAGCACCATGACGTTGAGCCACCGAGATCTTGGCCAATCCTCCTCACCTTCTCCATCACCGGCCCTGCCTGCACGAGTCGCACCCGTAGCACAGTATCCCCCCCGCGTTTCCACCGAAGCGCAGTCCTCGTCCTGCGCCCCGACGGCCACCCCGTCCGCGCGTAACGCGCACGCCGTCGGCGGCTTGCAGCACCCGACTATTATGGATACAATACAATTAATCACTGAGTAGTTCTTGAGCTCTTATATATGCATAATTATTCCTTTGATAGATGAAGAATTGATTGATGTTTGATTTATGAACTAATATATATATGTATGCGAAACAATCATCTCATTTGAGTTGTTGGAGAGCTGTAGTTAATCCTGATGAAAAAAGTTGATGGTTTGATGAAGTATATATATGCGAACAAAATCATCTCATTTGAGTCTGGAGAGCTGTACTACATCTTTGAATGAAGAAAAGATGATGGTGTTTGATGAAGGTTATATATTACCATCTCCTCCCCCGTTTTCAGCGCGCGGGAGAGGTATATTTCTGCAAATCCTTCTCGCCCATGTATATAAACGCAAAATGCGAAAAAAAAAGATATATTTTCAAAAAAATTTCGCAGTTCCTGTGCCCTCCCAATCAGGATCGCGGGAGGAGGACGAATTAGTAGTTTTGTATGGAGCTCTTTTTTCTTTTGTTGTTGTTCTTGGGAGTCAATTTTATCCAATCTATACATCGCAAAAAAAAATAATCCAATCTATAGAAAGATATTATTTTTCACCATCAAATTCAATTTAGGATTCCCATAAACAGAATTTTGGTGATTAAATTTTACTAGTAGCGTTTGAGCTGCACTATTATTAACACAGTACAGGGGAAAATACATCAATCTCTAATACCGATTTCTGGGTCTAGGATCTGCCTTCCGATTGGGCCACGTGGCGCCCAAAAATTTTGGTTAGACCTCACCCAAAAATCTGACACGTGTCCATCTTTTGCGCATATTCCAGCACATCGTCCGCCTCCTTCGCCTCTCACGTGCCGGCGCCCCCTCCTTCCATGCCCCCGCCGCCGCTTCTCTCCATCCGCGCCACCTCGGCGCGCCTCCCTCCACATCCCGGTGGAGCTAAAGCACGTCGCCGCTTCCAGACGACAACACAGGTGCTCCTACCGATCTAACAATGCCTAGCTCGGAGGTGCCAGAGCTTGCCGCCGCAAGCTTGGTGGCTTGATCAAGAAGATTTTGGAGGCGTCAGCGGAGCTGTTAATTGGCGGCCGGCAGTCAGATGACGTCAGAGCTGGTCAGCGCTTGTCCGTGCAGCTTGGTGACCTCAGCCACCTCGCCTGGAGCCCTCTTCAGCCCAATGGCCCAACATACTAACTCATGCTTTCACTCTGAACAAAGCTTTAATTTGTGGCTGAAATTACTCAAGCTGTGCTGTTCTTTGGCATCGATTTTGCATGATCTTACCAAGAGCAGAACATAATAGGTACTCCCTTCGGTTTCATTTTAGTTGATGTTTTGGACAATGACACGGTCTATAAGATACATCTTTTATCTTATTTTTCTACTATAATATATATGCATGTTTACATTTATTATAGTACTTTAAAAGACAAATCTATATATGTTGTTCTAGTTTTTTTAAACTAAATATTTTTAAAGTTATTGATAGTCTAAGTTATAAAAGTTTGACCTCAACCTTGTCCAAAACGTCAATTAACATGGAACCGAAGGAAGTAATTGCTATTGCTCTTTTTTTTTTTTCTGCGAACGTTGCTTTGCTGTATTCTTCCGGAGACAGAGTCATTTACTCTACTTTTACTTTATAGTTAGGCTTGGTTTAGTTCCTAACTTTTTCTTCAAATTTTCAACTTTTTCATCACATCAAAACTTTTCTATACACAAACTTTCAACTTTTCCGTCACATCGTTCCAATTTCAATCAAACTTTTAATTTTGGCGTGAACTAAACACATCGTTAGACGTGAATAGCTCCGTATCTTTTGAGGGAGAAGCTAGAAAAAAGTTCAAATCAAGATTTGGGGCTTACCAAGAGGAAGGAAAAAAAAATCAAGGCAAGATTTGGGATAAGGTAATTCTGGGATTCATCTTGTAGTTGCCTTGTAATTTGTCGGAGGAAACCAACCAATGTTACATATGTTCTGCATTCATCGGCAGCCTATAGTGAAGCTGCTTAGTCCAGTCCTGTCACTGCCAACGCCTAAATGTAGCCCATGTTTTCTCTTTTTCTTTGATCAAATGCTTAATAAAATTACAGTAGTAACAAGTAGTAGTGAGTTTGCATTGAATTTTGATACAGTCAGGAAGTTTTTATGTTGGAAATATCCCTCCTCCCCTAGGTTAGTAGTGAGTTGGCAATTGGGTGGCTAATTTCGGTTGGGCGCAGTGAAGTGCATAAATTTTATGCTGAGTGGTTCTGTCACAATTAATGGGTAATTGACTTGCAGCCTTGGACTTCCAAAATTGGGTAGTGAGTGGATGATTTACAAGGAGGCTGTGTTTAGATTTAAAGTTTGAATCCAAACTTCAGTCATTTTCTATCATATCAACCTGTCATACACATATAATTTTTTAGTCACATCATCTCCAATTTCAACCAAAATCTAAACTTTGCGCTAAACTAGACACAACCGGAGCTTTGCTAATTTGCGAATAGAATCGTAAGAGTCTTTCTCTATCCAGTGGCAGTTGGGATGGTGGTTTAGAAGTTACAACCTCTGACAAGATTTGTTTATAAGTCTTCTATTCACGACTCATTTTTTTATCAATATTTTGAGTTTTGTGGGTTGATTTGTGAGATGTAAAATTGTACAATGTCTCATAAGAATGTATCAGTAAATGTCTTTGAATGGATATGATTCTGTTTATATTAATTTAAAATGATCTGTTATTCAATTTCCAAAGATGGTAAATTAATTTCTCTGAATTATTTATATGAGGATGGAAGTGAGGTTTATTTTAATTTCTAAATTGATTTTGCTTTTCAGTTTGCCGATAGCTCTTTGTGTCTGAACACCCGCTGATTTCGCTCTTTCCATATTTCCCAAGTCAAAAAATTTTAAATGTTGATTTTGCCAAAAACACTGACATACTCCCTCCATCCACAAAAGTTGCACCTATTTTACATTTGAGTTTTTCCAAATAAGTTGTTCCTATTTGTAGTCTTTATGTATTCAAGATTTAAATAAAGACATAAATTAAATGTTTTATTGGAACACAAGAAGTCATCTAAATACTCATTGGTTGCATGCTTGCATTCACTCCTTAACTTTGTAACATCTAAGGTAATTTAATTTCTCTTTGGTCTTGGTGTCAAAAATAATATGTGTAACTTTTACGGATGGAGGGAGTATTATATTTTTATAAACGGAGGGAGTAAATACAGTACTTTTGCAAGGCAACCCACCTACATGTACTAAATTTCTTTTTCAATCTAAGCAACGAGAAATTATGGCTGATCAAAGTATAAAAAGGTTTGAAAAGATCTTATCACAAACGTCAAATATTTCTAACTGGAGTATGGAAGTACTTAAATGTAGATCATAAACAATGCCATTATATCTCAAGAGCAAATTAATTTAAGCTAAGATGAAGTTTAGAGCACGGATTTGACGCTTCTAATGCCATCGTCGTCGAGCTCGGCGTAACGCCTCGACTTGTGCTTGATCATACGGAGCCCTTCCTTCCGAATCGACGAGCACGTCGCCGTCGACCCCTTCGCCATCCACAGCCCCGCCCCGATCACCGGGATCGACGCCAGCAGCGTCGCCAGGTTCAGGTATCCGATCATCACGTTGCTGAATCTGTAAGGATACATATCTTTGATTTCTTGATTGAAATCAACAAGTTCTTGCTCTTTCTGAATCCTCAGAACAAGAGCTTCTTGTGTTCACTGCACTGGGCTTGGGCTTATTATATGAAATGAGATGGCTATCTATCTAAATATATATATGTAACTATGCTGTTCTTGCTGAGATTTGCTTCACTTGTACTGAGTACTGACTGATTGGTGAGGAGGTGTTCTTCTTGTTCTTGCTTTGGGGTGATCAGGTCTGGTGCAAGCAAGCTGCTTTTCTTATCACCATGGACTAGCTTTTCATCCTGATGACTCTGCATGTGTCCCTGCAAGGTGTGTATTCTAATGCCCACCTTTGCTTGCTTTGTGGCTGCCTGCTTGTCTTTAATAATGCTGCTGCCTTGATTGTTTTGGAAAATCTAGCTAAGCCTCCTCCTTTTTCTCCTATCTTGTTCATTGTTAAATCTTTCAAACTTTAGCTTTCAGAGGCGCCTAATTCCATCCTTACATGTGTGTGATTATTTCAAGGCATTTCCGCGTAATCCGCCTTAGCGCTTTGTTTCTTTGCTTTTAAATACCCAACAAATTAAAGAACTAAAATATGAAGCATGTAGCATTATTCTGAAGCTTTCTGTAGCTCAACAGTTTTAAGAATTTAAGCACACCAGAGCTAAGGTCACTAGAGCCCTTGAACACCAAACAAGGATACTGTCATGATTTGGCCAGAACTCATATGCTCTTTTCAGTTCCACTTGCTACTGGTCTTCCTGTTCCAAGGAATAAGAATAAAACATCCACTTCATATGCTTCTTGGGTATTGATTCTGTGTGATAAAGCACTAGAATATTCCCTGAGTGGCTGAGTCCTGATATCTTGGAAGAATAGAGCAGTTTTGTTGGATTGCAAGCTTAATTAAGGTAGAACCTCTACTTCATTATGCATGAAGTAAATCCATGCTGGTGTTCCATGATCTCGAGCTGTCAGAAGTAGTCACTAATCCCTATTTATTTGCCAGACATCAACTGCAGTATTCTACTTTTTTTTATCCATGGTACAGCCAATTCCAAACTCCAGATTTAGCTACTTAGCAATTGTGTTCTACAGTTGCATTTGTGTCCATATGTTAATCCCTTTTGATAGTCCTTACAGCTACAAGTTCAAAACCTACTGTTGCTTTTCACTTTTCAGTTATGTGCTATCTTCTTGAATCCTGTGATAGTGTTGTTTCTAGGAATTTGAGGACACATGAATAGGACTGTGTAGGCTAAGCTGGAAGTTTTGAGCTGCAATGGATTGTAGTCATTTGTACTTCAAAGCACGGGTCTGCTTGTTTAGGAATCAGTAGTCTCTCGTTGGACTCACCTGTTACTGAAGGTCTTCATGGGTTGCAGAGATGTGCATATATTCATATTGTTTATTTCTTTCAACATGTTGTAGAATTTGGTCAGTCTTTCCAGAGTTCCTTGATAGAAGATCCTGAGCTGTCATCATGACATGGACAGTGGATACTTTGCTTCCGAAATGTAGGTTGTTTCATACACGTAAGACATCTGCTGTAGAAGCTTTGCATATCTTTTGTGATCTGCGGATCATCCTGATTAGGTACAATTGCTGCCTATCTACTGGAAATAAAATTCCCACTTGGACTTGTAAAGGTTTAGGGTGAACATTTTCTGTGGTAATTGATACAATCAATGATCACCACCTCATTCCTCACTGTCACATTGACTGTGCTTGTCATCAGATTCTTATGTTCTTTTTATCAGTTTTATCCTTACTCATTACACATATTTTTTTTAGTACCTATTAATTATGAACTCGCCATCTGAAATATTGTTTGTCCTATATTCAGAGGCTGGAAACATTTCAGTAGTCTAAACTGGTTTATCATAGATCGATAACCTAGATATATTTACATGCACGTTACTACATTGAAGAAAATTATGCTACACAAGCAAGGATGATTTTTTTTTTAACATCGAATTGCATTAAAATATCTTGAGCACTGAAGAGTCCCTTATCAACTTACTAGTGAAAGATAAAGCGCCTATTTTCCCCTTAGTTATCAACTACAATTTCTACATAATGAGAAAAATACATGAGCTACCATACTGAAAAGGCCTAGATAAACCTCTTTGCTTTATCATCTGCTGAGTGCTACTTTGCATTTCCCAAATATGTACAACAGCTTAATTATTCGCACTGAAGGAAGATGTACATATGAAAACCCAGAGAGTTGAAGACTTTCAGATGTTCAGACTACAATATTGAGGAACTGAATCAACTCTCAACTATTTTAATTTTCTTGGGCAAGATCAAAATATCATACAAGGGTAGAATACAAATAGCTAGCCTAGTAGAGCTGTTCTCTCCTATCACGCCACCATCGCCACCTGCAACAAAATTTAAGCCATAAAGCAATGTTAATCATCACAGAGAAGACATCAGAGTAAAAAGAGTTAGTAGTACACTGCAAGAACTCTGCTAGTACTTCAGAAGCACAACCGTAAATTTCATCATCAGAATATATATCTAGTTTCATTGTAAGAACTGTACTACTACTGGTACCGCAGAAGCTTAATCATGCAATTGAAAAAAAAAAAACTGAAAGCAAAAATAAAATCTCAGATCACATGTTAAATTGGGCTACAATAATCTTACCAGGCTACTGCTATAATTTAGCAAGATGAAACAAAGGAATGTCAGTTAAGGTAGATAATATATTAGACTCAATTAAACAGGGGCTATTTACAAGGAGGTGGCAGCTTAGTGCTGAGAGATCCAATCAAACGGTCATTCCTATGTTTTTCCTGTGTTTTGCAATCCTCTGTTTTACACTTTCATTCCTGTCAGAATCCTATGTTTTTCCTATTCCTCCGTTTTTTCATTCCTATGATTCAAAGGGGCTCTAAGAGTTTGTCAGCACTGAACGATTAAACCAACCCCAAACACATATGAGGTAAAAATTAGAATGCAACCAAAAACAAAACATCCAAGCAAAGCAAAACAACATCAACAACAACTAGAAGAAAGAACAAGATAATTTTTTTTTTCAAAGAGAAGAAGAACACAGCAAGTATATTAAAAAAAAAGCCTAATTAATTAAGAGTACCAGTAGTAGTCCCATCGGGGGTGGATCTTGTGCATGCGGTTTACCCCGTAAGGGTACTCGGAGACGGAGCGGCGGGCGTTCCTGAAGGCGCAGCAGCCGCAGGCGCAGATGCAGATGAGCACCACCAGCACCATGACGTTGAGCACCGAGATCTTGTGCCAATCCTCCCTCACCTTCTCCATCACCCCGGCCTTGCACGAGTCGCACCCGTAGCACAGTATCCCCGCCGCGTTGTTCCACCGGAAGCAGTCCTCGTCCTGCGCCCCGACGGCCACCCCGCCGCTGTACGCGCACGCCGTCGGCGGCTTGCAGCACCCCGACTATTATGGATACAATACAATTAATCATCTTGAGTAGTTCTTGAGCTGTATATATGCATAATTATTCTTTGATAGATGAAGAATTGATTGATGTTTTGATTTGATGAAGGTATATATATATATGTATGCGAACAATCATCTCATTTTGAGTTGTTGAGAGCTGTAGTGTAATCTCTGATGAAGAAAAGTTGATGGTTTGATGAAGGTATATATATGCGAACAAAATCATCTCATTTTGAGTTCTTGAGAGCTGTATTACAATCTTTGATGAAGAAAAGATGATGGTCTGATGAAGGTATATATATGTGAACAAAATCATCTCATTTTGAGTTCTTTAGACTTTAGCTGAATAATCTTTGATGAAGAAAAGATGATGGTTACAGATAATCTCATTTTAAGTTCTTTAGACTTTAGCTGAATAATCTTTGATGAAGAAAAGATGATGGTTACAGATAATCTCATTTTGAGTTCTTTAGACTTTAGCTGTATAATCTTTGATGAAGAAAAGATGATGGTTTGATGAAGATATATATATGCGAAAAAAATCATCTCATTTTGAGTTGTTGATGAGCTGTAGTATAATCTTTGATGAAGAAAAGTTGATAATTTTTGGGATGAAGGTATATGCAAATGCAAACAGAATCATCTCCTTTTGAGTTCTTTGAGCTGTATAGTATAATAATCTTTGATGAAGAAAAAAAGATCCATCAGTTTTTGTTACCTGGATTGGGGTGAGATCATGCTGGAGGTAATCCATGGGTGACCAATTGGCGATCTTGGGGCAAGCCTTGGATCCAACGACGCATGCGAGCGCGGGGCGCCAGTATTTGGCGTCCTGGATGTGCTTCTGCAGCCAGGACGAGTAGTCGGAGGTGTGGTACTCGCGGTAGGGGCGGCCGGGGACCTGGGTGCCGCCGCCGCCGGCGGTGACGGCGAAGCCGAAGGCGGTGAGGCCGAGGAGGAAGGCGATGAGGAGCATCATGGCGAGGAGGTAGAGCCACAGCGCCCACGCCACGTGGAAGCAGGCGCCCACGAAGCCGGCGAGGGAGACGAGGAGGACGACGAAGCCGATCACCAGCAGCGGCGTCTGCAGCATCGACGAGCACGTCGCCGTCGACCCCTTCGCCATCCACAGCCCCGCCCCGATCACCGGGATCGACGCCAGCAGCGTCGCCAGGTTCAGGTATCCGATCATCACGTTGCTGAATCTGTAAGGATACATATCTTTGATTTCTTGATTGAAATCAACAAGTTCTTGCTCTTTCTGAATCCTCAGAACAAGAGCTTCTTGTGTTCACTGCACTGGGCTTGGGCTTATTATATGAAATGAGATGGCTATCTATCTAAATATATATATGTAACTATGCTGTTCTTGCTGAGATTTGCTTCACTTGTACTGAGTACTGACTGATTGGTGAGGAGGTGTTCTTCTTGTTCTTGCTTTGGGGTGATCAGGTCTGGTGCAAGCAAGCTGCTTTTCTTATCACCATGGACTAGCTTTTCATCCTGATGACTCTGCATGTGTCCCTGCAAGGTGTGTATTCTAATGCCCACCTTTGCTTGCTTTGTGGCTGCCTGCTTGTCTTTAATAATGCTGCTGCCTTGATTGTTTTGGAAAATCTAGCTAAGCCTCCTCCTTTTTCTCCTATCTTGTTCATTGTTAAATCTTTCAAACTTTAGCTTTCAGAGGCGCCTAATTCCATCCTTACATGTGTGTGATTATTTCAAGGCATTTCCGCGTAATCCGCCTTAGCGCTTTGTTTCTTTGCTTTTATATACCCAACAAATTAAAGAACTAAAATATGTAGCATGTAGCATTATTCTGAAGCTTTCTGTAGCTCAACAGTTTTAAGAATTTAAGCACACCAGAGCTAAGGTCACTAGAGCCCTTGAACACCAAACAAGGATACTGTCATGATTTGGCCAGAACTCATATGCTCTTTTCAGTTCCACTTGCTACTGGTCTTCCTGTTCCATGGAATAAGAATAAAACATCCACTTCATATGCTTCTTGGGTATTGATTCTGTGTGATAAAGCACTAGAATAATACAATTATGGTGTGTGATTGTTGGCTAGTGTGGATGCCTTAGCCTCCATCCTCATGCTTAACCATGAAGGAAAAAAAAAAAATCACAATGTAATTCTTAAAATTTACAAAGTATTTTTCATAAATTACAATGTAGTTATAATGTAGTTAAATGATTTTTGGTAAAATTGTGGCACCATAAATATTTTCTCTTCCGAATTTCTCTCCTCATAAATATTTTCCTTTTGAAATTATGATCGTTTAAGGTGTGTATGTGGTAAGTTTGTTACTTTGCAAATGCGTTCCATCAACAGTTAAAAAACTTTCACTAATTGAATCATCAAAACGTCAATCTTTGATTGATTAGGTATAGCAAAATATACATGGGACAACTTATGGAATAGTCATCCGATATTGTGTACATAGGGGATTCTTTGTGTCATGACACATGATGCGAGTGCATCCAGATTCAATGTTATGGCTGTATCTAGTTCCCTTCAAACTTCCAAAAAATTCGTCACATCAAATGTTTGGACACATGTATGGAGTATTAAATGTGGACGAAAAAAATCAATTGCACAGTTTGCATGTAAATTGCGAGACAAATCTTTTGAGCCTAATTGTGTCATGATTTGACAATGTGGTGCTACAGTAAACATTTGCTAATGACAGATTAATTAGGCTTAATAGATTCGTCTCGTAGTTTACAGGTGGAATCTGTAATTTGTTTTGTGATTAGTCTACGTTTAATACTTCAAATGTGTGTCCATATACATAAAAAAGAATTTGACAAGGAACTAAACACGGCCTATATATGATTTCTAACTTTGTTTTGCTTGTATTATTTCGGTTTGTCATTTAAATTGGCAGAGGTTTTTCTCAATTGTGAAAATTATCTTCACATGTTGCACCGTACATATATTTTTGCTAGTGATACAAAGATTTAAGTCAGGCTTAAAGTACATTTTTAATGATAAAACAAATGATGCATAATCTTCTTAGTATATTATATATGAGAAGTGGACATTTCGTAGTGGCATAAAATAAATTCTCCCATGACAAATACCCAACCAGAAAGTCATACAATCATCCGCAACATTGCTACTATAGAAAATAAATAGAATAATCCTGATCCAGCACCAATGGCAGGTGCACCCGCACGCACACGGTCGCGCTGAATTTAGCTCCGCCGCCGTCGTCGCCGCGTCATCGGAATCGATAATCCGATGGAACCTGGAGAGCGTAATAAGAGCAGGATCCTTATCATCGGCGGCACGGGGCACCTCGGCAAGTTCATCGTGGCCGCGAGCGCGCGCGCCGGCCACCCGACCTCCGCCCTCGTGCGCGCCACCGCGCCGCCAGCTCCTCCGGCGCCGGGCGGCGGAGGAAGCAGCTCCAGGGCTCGGCTGCTGCAGAGCTTCAGGGACGCCGGCGTCACCATCCTGCAGGTGCGTACAACCGTACCTCGCGTGCTGCTGTTCGATCGTTTCTGCGTCTGAAATAATAACATGCTTGTCGTCCGAAATCCGAATCGATCACACACACATATAGGGCGACATCGGCGACCACGATCTCCTGGTGAAGGCGGTGAGGGCCGCCGACGTCGTGATATCGGTCGTCGGCTACCATGACGTCGGCGAGCAGAGGAAGATCATCGCCGCCATCAAGGAGGCCGGAAACATCAAGGTCAACGCCCTCATGTCGATCTGCTGCCCCTGCTTCCGTTGGCTCTGTATATATACACTGATCAAGCTGTAAATAATTGGGAAGTTGCAGAGGTTCATCCCGTCGGATTTCGGCAACGACGCCGACCACGCGCATATCGTCGAGCCGGCGAAGGCGACCTTCGACGTCGAGGCGCAGATCCGGCGAACGGTGGAGGCCGAGGGGATCCCCTACACGTTCGTCAGCTGCAACTTTTTCGCGGGGTACTATCTCCCCACGCTTGTGCAGCCTGGAGCCAGCGGCCTCCCAGCTGACAAGGTTGTCATTCTGGGAGACGGCAACACCAAAGGTAAAAACAAAACGGAGTAACAAATCTTCAGTTAATTTTTCGGTAACATCACACTGAATGTGTGTAGATAGCATGCAGCGCTGAGGTAATTTTACCATCCTTAAAGAGCCTAGAGATATTATATTTTATAATGTAAAATTTGGTGCTTATAATTAGTAAAATTTTTAATATAAAATTTATTTACCTCAAAGTAATTTCTTAATAACATTTTTTTTCTTTCTGGAGTATTTTCTTCTTCTTTTTTTTGTCGCAGAAGCCAAATAGTAAGGATTTTTTTTTCATCATGGGTTTCGAGAGAAAATAATTTTTAATTTAAAATGATGCATAGTTCTCATGCGCGCTCGCGAAAAAAAAAAGACAATGGATTTTGTTTCCACAAGAGCAAAATCAAACATTTTAAAGGAAAAAAGCAAAATCAGACTAATCTTAACTTATCTTATCTTATGTTATACTAGTCAAAGCAGCAAGCTTTTTTTCACGAGGATGTGCCACCTCATAAAAAAAAATATTAGCCGTCGATGAAGAGTTCGGATAAACAATGGTCATCGGATCAAAAGAGTGCATATATTAAAAAAACCACAAATGGACTAAACATATGGAAATTTCCGGAGGTTTCTGTATCTCCTCCTAAACATATGATTCAAAGAGAGGGAACAAAGGTGGCTTCTAGTGATTTCTCTTACAATCGATACTTTTTAAACAAATTAACTTATATCAGAACCTTCTTAAAAGCTAAGGTAAACTAATAGACCATACACAGAAGTCTTAAATAGAATCAAAAGGCGCGCAAAGCGCACCTATATGGCTAGTTATATAATCCCTCCGTCCAAAAAAAAACTCAATTCCTGGGTTTCCGTGTCTAACGTTTGACCGTCCGTCTTATTCGAAAAAAATAAGAAAAAATTTAAAAGATAAGCCATGCATAAAGTATTATTCATGTTTTATCATCTATCAATAATGAAAATACTAATTATAAAAAAATTTCATATAAGACGGACGGTTAAACGTTGGACACGGAAACCCAAGAATTAAGTCTTTTTTTAGGACGGAGGGAGTACTGATTAGCTACTTCAGAGTTGGTATTGATCATTGATCAACATTTCTGCATGGATATTCACAAACTTTTTTTTTAAAAAAAAAAGGTGCACTGAACTATGGCCGGCCTTCGTTCTTTGCGAAATGTTTCAGCAATATTTGTCGACGAGGAGGACATTGCAACGTTTACCATCAAAGGAGTGGATGATCCAAGGACGCTGAACAAGGTCCTGCATATAAGGCCACCAGAAAATGCCCTGTCAATGAACGATCTCGTTTCCCTGTGGGAGAAGAAGGTGGGGAGGACCTTTGAGAGAGTCTATCTCACTGAAGAGGCAGTCGTCAAGCAAATCAGAGGTCAGTACTGCTGCTACTAGGCTCAGTAACTGAATGTTCCATTTTTGTTTCCAACAGTTTTTAGATTATAGAAGTATAAGTTTTTTTTTCACTATGAATTTGACTTAAAAACTAGAGTGAATTGCAGTTTGGACATGGTTTTTTTACCCAAGTTGCATAATGGACAAGGTCCTACCTTATACTTTCACTTTGGACCATGTTTTCTTACATTTTGTTTCACATAACACCAGGTTGGTCTTTCCACCATCGCCAGCCAGCCATTAACGTTGGAGCTCATGCTTCACCACTGCCCTAAGCTTGAGTTTGAGGTTGCCTATTGCGTCTCTTCAGAGCAGCCCATAAGAATACAAGTTACTATCCAACATTTCCTGGACAATCTCTGGCTTCCTCTTTGCCTAATCACATCCGGTTGTGTCTAATTGGCTGAACCGCTCGAGGTATGAGCTTCGGAACGGCATAGGAAAGGAGAAGGTTGGCATTGAGGGCGGGGACGACATCGGTGCAGGTTGAGCTCGAGCTCGAGCAGTCGAGCCACAGTGCAAGACAGAAGGAGCTGCTCAATGCTGGCATCGATCTTGAGCATTGGAACGTAGAACAGAAGCATAAGAATGGCCATGCTCAAGCTTGAGGGGATGAGGGACCTGCACGAGGCCACAAGGGCTTTGATGAGCTTGAACATGGGAGCAGGAGCGTGGAACCGTGGCAAGCTCGAACACGGTGGGAGCAAGAACGCGGGGCTGTCGGCAGGAAGCTCCAACTCTAGCGCGGGGGAGCATAGGCATTGGTTGACGCAGGGTTGGAGGAGCTCGACAGCGAAATGAAGCGCGGCAATCTCGCGCCCTAGATGGAAGGGAGAGGGAGAGCGGGGGAAACGAGGAGCTCACGCCGGTGGGGGGAAGGAGCAGTAGTAGAACTTGTAGGTAGGGGAAGATGGGCTCGCCTGTGGGGGAATGGGGGATTGAAGAGGAAGAAGATGTTGGTGGCTGACTTGTGGGCCACTAGTCCAAAGTGCCTTCCTCAGCAACAAAATCATGCCTAAAGTGAAAGACTTTGCCAATGCCTAGTCTAAAATGCAACTTGGGTAATAAAACATAGCCCAAAGTGAAATTTACTCTAAAAACTAATTACAGAATCCATCAGTAAACCATAGCACAACCTATACGCACGAATGCATATATTAAAAAAATATGCTAAAATTCATGGTTATATATTTATGGTTTAAACTTTAAACTGGACAAATAGATGAATAGTAATGATATATTTTCAAATCGTAAAATTTACGATGGCATGGTTCCATAGAGATGGGGAAAAAAAGAAAATAGGGGAGGATGGAGGAAAAAGATGAATCTGACGGGTGGGTCTCACGTGCAGATGTGGAAGAAGATGAAAAACGTGGCGGCGATGTCATGGTTTCCAATTTTGTAAAATTTAAGCTGCATGGCTACGAATATAAGAATTATAATATATTTATCTAAATAAGCACTTAACCTTAATTTTATCCAAGACTTGCTAAATAGTACTGCATGCGAAACGTTTACAAATTTGGACCATTAAAACATTCTAGGCTAGCACATCAATATTTTCTACTTCCTGATCCAATATGTGGCAAAGCACGTCTATTTTGAGATGTTATTTTGAGCTTAGAATATTTTTTTGCCAGTTTCCGTTTATCTAGGTGTAATATATTTATCATAAAATATCATTCCCTAAATGTTTGACGCTGTTGATTTTTTTAAACATGTTTAACCGCTCGTCTTATTAAAAAAATTGAAGTAACTATTAATTCTTTTTCTATCATTTAATTCATTGTTAAATATACCTTTATGTATACATATAGTTTTACATATTTCACAAAAAATTTTGAATAAGACGAATGGTCAAACATGTTTGAAAAAATCAACGGCGTCAAACATTTAGGGAAGAAGGGAGTATTTAAAGTTCCTAATGCATTCCAAAAACGCTGCTAAGTTCAGTTGCAGCACAAAACTCTCTCTCGCACATATTCTGTTTGATCGGGCATTTCGTCGAACACCTTGTGGTTC
Source organism: Oryza longistaminata (assembly GCA_009805545.1). Lineage (NCBI taxonomy): Eukaryota > Viridiplantae > Streptophyta > Magnoliopsida > Poales > Poaceae > Oryza > Oryza longistaminata. Next base: position 38,363,545 of record CM020183.1, read on the forward strand.
GCCAACATGGATCGATGCTGCTCTTTTGCGGCAAGGGCGAGTACGTCCCTGAGCTCAAGCTTTGGTTCGGTATCTCCCGCCATGAACAACTTCGCGCCATGTGCTTCCGACCTCTCACCTATTGCGAGAGCCGAGCTAGCAGCCGGAACCGGGCTGCATTAATTTGGGATGGTTTCAGTGTTCCTTGGGATTGGCAGCCGTGCAGGATGTCTCAACTCATCAGCCTTGGCTCAGGAAGGTTTTGCCTCGCTAGGTTCTTCGAAACACGCTACAACAAGCAGGACAAACATTTGTAGCAACATTGCTTTACTGGTTTGGACTTTGGAGGTGTTGCCTGATGGCAACGGCAAGCAGAATGGCATGGGGCTTCGTATGATCCAGACCATGCAAATTCATCGAAGAAATCAACAACATCGCCTACTTGTCATCCAAATTGTTAAAACTATATACATTTAAAAATGATTGGATGGATTAATGTGTAATACTCCTATATCACATTATTCACATCACAAATGTATCACTCGCCTATTGCACCTAGATCACTTGCCAACGGAGCGATCGATCTCTTCCTATAATTTGTTGCAGAAACAACTCTACAAAAGGATTGTTGTGTGGCATGATGAGATAAGAGTTGTTACACAAACGGAGTGATTGATCTCTTCATGGCGGCTGGAATGCAGACATGACGGATACGAGTTGTTACACATTCTAATCAAGCTTTCTTAATTTCTCTATGAATTTAAATATATATTGAGATGTCTCCTTCACGCAAAATATACGAAAACAGATAGGATATTGCCTCTTCCCCTTAAGTATCGTGCCACCACACAATCTTGCCCTGTTTTCGTTTGCCGCTCGTTAGTGTGCATCAGCAATCAAAACAGGAGGTGTTTGGAACAGGGTTTACAATTCCGATGAAAACCGGTCGAATTTCGCGAAATTTCGACGTTTCGCCATGGCTCTGAATTAAGTTTCGATTGGAATTTCGAAGGTTAAACAATAGATTTGTTCGAAATTCCATCGAAATTTATCAAAAACTGCGATACCGATAGGGCTCAAAATTTAATGGTCTAAACCCTGGTTTGGAACCCGTGTGTGAGATCTTGCACCAAAAGAAGATGAATAGGATAACTTTGGGAAGCACTCCACTCCTGTGATGTTCAGCATGACTCGAGCGCTAACACGTTATTATCGACACCCTTGTACCATGTACCATGTATTGTCCACATACTAGTACTTGTTACACCTCTATCTAATCCTTTTATACAGAACCAATACGTTTTGATAATTTATTTGCACCTCTATCTAATCCTTTTATACAGAACCAATACGTTTTGATAATTTATTTGTTTTGTGTTAAAAATACTATTATATTTCTTTTATAAATTAAGTTAAATTTAAAAATGTTTGACCGGTAAACTTATAAAAAAAAAGAGTACCCCATCTTATGCATATTGCTTTTTTTTTCCTCCTCTGCTCTCACCTTTTGGTCCTTTTCATCAGGATGCCATGGCCAATCAGGTCAAGCCGATTGGGATTTGTTCAAAATGACAAATGTGGCGCCGTTACACGCGAAGAATTTTTTATTTTTCAGTGATTTGAATAATAACAATGGTGGTTTGGTTTACTTAGATGCTTGCTTGCTTTCTTTTCTTCGCTTTTTCTTTGCTTTTCTCTGGGTTTTGATATGAAGGAATGTTGTAATGCTTGGTAGACAGAAAGCACACAAGGCACTGGAATAATCCAAAACATTCAGTAGCTAGCTGTAGTAATGATATTATTGTTTGACATATGATTGCCATTGAAAATACAAGGGTTTAGGCTAATGATCTTTTTGGTTAAGTCTCACTTTTTTTTTCTTTGTCAGATTTGCTTGTTTTGATATCTTGATTCTGAGATACAGTTGCCTTGGTGATTCGCTACAGTCTTCAATGTTAAGTTAGCATCTCAACTAGCCTGAAAAACTGAAACACACAAATGTGGTGAAGGGATTGGGCTGAAGATTTGGACAGAAAATAATTTTTTAATTATCTAGCGAAGTGTTTACCTTTTTCATGAACAGGTAGATAGTTTGATGCAGTACAAAGGTCTGGAGGCAATGATTCTCTTGTGATTGGATTTGCAGTTGCATATCTGCATGCATTGCTGATGACATGAGAGGAGTAGTGGTGAGGAAAAAGGGGAAAGCTATCTGGTGGACACTGGGCAAAGCTCAGCAGGTTCTTGGACTTGGTCATGAAGGAAGAGAAAATGATTCACTAATTAACATCCATATGAATTGGACACATACATGGATCTACTCCATTCCAACATATGTCCTACTCCCTCCGTCCCAAAATATAAGCATTTTTAGCTATAAATCTAGACAATTGTGTGCCCAGATTAATAGCTAAAAATTACTATATTTTGGGACGGAGGTAGTATTAAGTTTCTACGGTGTCCCCATTATATTGTGATTATTTTTTTCATAATATGTTGTCAACAACTACAAAATTAACATCATATGAAAACATTTTTAAATACAAGTCTCATGTATGACAATAAACACATATTTTTTTAGTTTAATTATTAGTCAATTTTTTTGAACGAACCGATACAAGATAGTGCCAATTCCATTGAATAGAGTATGAGAAAAAACTGTACAAGTATACGGAATATTTTTTTTTAAAAAAAGGAAAAAACGCGAGTCCTAAGGGACTAGGCTACAAGGCCTTTGCTCCTACCAAGATCCAAGTTTTTGCCTCCTCTCTGATCTTATCAGATTTGTTGCCGATAGCTCTTTGTGTCTGAACACCCGCTGATTTCGCTCTTTCCATATTTCCCAAGTCAAAAAATTTTAAATGTTGATTTTGCCAAAAACACTGACATACTCCCTCCATCCACAAAAGTTGCACCTATTTTACATTTGAGTTTTTCCAAATAAGTTGTTCCTATTTGTAGTCTTTATGTATTCAAGATTTAAATAAAGACATAAATTAAATGTTTTATTGGAACACAAGAAGTCATCTAAATACTCATTGGTTGCATGCTTGCATTCACTCCTTAACTTTGTAACATCTAAGGTAATTTAATTTCTCTTTGGTCTTGGTGTCAAAAATAATATGTGTAACTTTTATGGATGAAGGGAGTATCACGTTACAGTCCATGATGCAGGCCCACCATCCAATGCAGATCTTAAAGCAGATCAAAATTCAACAGAAACGAATATTGCCTTGTTTACTCAAAATCGAAGGTTCGCAAACCCAAATTTGTAGTATAGGATAGGGTCGAACCGGACCGGGTAGAAGGCAGCGCGGGTGCGGGCGTGCGGTCGGTCCCCCCTTGCCCATTCTTGGTCTCTCACTCTCTCTCCCGTGTGTGAGATCTTGCACCAAAAGAAGATGAAAAGGATAACTTTGGGAAGCACTCCACTCCTGTGATGTTCAGCATGACTCGAGCGCTAACACGTTATTATCGACACCCTTGTACCATGTACCATGTATTGTCCACATACTAGTACTTGTTACACCTCTATCTAATCCTTTTATACAGAACCAATACGTTTTGATAATTTATTTGTTTTGTGTTAAAAATACTATTATATTTCTTTTATAAATTAAGTTAAATTTAAAAATGTTTGACCGGTAAACTTATAAAATGAAAGGAGGAAGCGGAGGTATCAGATAAGATAAAGAAAGGAGGTCAGTGAGTCAGCAAAATATCATCAATCTCTACCACTGCTGCTTATCTGAAATTTCTGAGTCTGAACTTTGAACTGCATCGCATCGTCGGCTCCAACAAGTAACCCACCTACCTACAGTGCAAGTTCGCTACTCCTCCTCCTCCTCCTCCTCCCTCTGTAGTGGAGCGAGGCGGCGCGACGCCATGGCCGCGGCGCAGCGCTGGCTCCCGGGGATCCTCCGCCGAGGGGATGGGCTCGCGCGGCGCCTCTACTCCTCCGCCTCCTCCCAAAAGGCATTTAAAGTCAGCAGGAACACCACCCAGCCAAGTTCCACTAGTCCATTGCAGCCAACTAAAAGCAGTAGCAGAAGGCAGGAGATTTCAAGAGCAAAGCACCCAAGCTTCAGAGCACCGACTCGACGTTGTTGATTTGTTCGATGAATGTGCATTTTCTGGACTTGTGTTTGATCATACGGAGCCCCTTGGCATTCTGTTTGCCTTACCCTTTGCCATTGCCCACAGCCTTGTTGTCATCAGGCAGCACTTCCACACCACTGAAGACAGCAATGGTCTGATCAATTTGGTCTTTCATGTAGTCCCTGTTACCCGATGGTTGGAAGAACCTAACGATGCAAAACCTTCCTGAGCCAAGATTGACGAGGTCAGACATCCTGCACGGACGCCAATCCTCAGGAAGGTTGAGATCCTCCCAAATGCAGCCAGGTTTTGGTGGCTCAGCTCTGACGACAGTTGAGAGATCGGAAGCACATGGGGCATAGTTGTTCTTGGCGGACACACCAAACCAAAGCTTGAGCTCAGGGACATACTCACCCTTGCCGCAGAATGGCAGCATCCAGTCACCGGCATGACTCCAGCTGCAGCTCACCGTGTCAAAGCAGTACGTCCCAATCCCCTTAGTGGATATGCAGATGAAATTTCCCACCACTGCATAGGAACTCACTGGAGAGGGAACGTAGCGAGGGTCACGGACAAAAGGCGGTGGCGGCAGTGGGTCACAGTGCCAAGCCTTAACCAAATATTCTGGTCCTGGCTTGCGATAGTCAAAGGCCTCGAACTGGTAGCTACTCCCCGTGCCCCTCTCTGGCAAGAGGACTTCCTCCATGACATAGAGGCGGCGGCTGCTGCTGCTGCTGCTTTCCCCTTCTCCTTTTTCGCCTTGGATTGCAACCGAGACTGAGAAGGGGGAATACTTCGGAGCATGGAGGCTGGGCATGCTTGTGACGCAATGCTCATCAAGGTCATAGAGGAAGGTGCGTGCAGCCTGGTCTGTGCATATGATCTTGCTCTCCGAGACAGAGAAACAATCAAACTTGCACATTTTATCAGTTGAGGATGGAGTCGGTAGCAAGCTGACAATTGGTGATGGAAGCCGAATGCTCTCCACCTCAAAAGCCTGTTTGCTACTCTCGCCATAACCCTTGAACGGGTAATATACATATCCTTCTTCTCCTAGCGCTGGCAGATCTTGGACAGCTGACACCTCTGTTGATGAGTAGAACAATGGGTGTCGAGACAGGTTGAGACGACGCAGTGAGTAGACACCCTTCTCACCGTTCTCCATTAGTAGATTCACAAATCGACGGAGGCTCATGATCGCCCTTTCCTTAATATTAAATCCTGACAAGATTCAGAGGAATTCACGAGTAAGAGCACAAATTCAACCCATCCCGACTTCCTCCTTTGAATAAAAAATGTAAAAGGAAAATCAACCCATTCACATTTCTCCATTTCTTTGTGTTTTTGTGTATAAAGAAAACCAACCCATCCCCATTTTCTTTCAATAGGAAGGAGGATATGAACCTCATTTCCTTCCAACAGGGAGGATGAACAAGGTTGCATGTTGGTGTGAAAAGAAAATTGTACCCATCCTACTTACATCTGTCATCCGGTATGTATGTAATGGACCAGCAAATGTGGAAAAACAAATAATACAGTACCTACGATTAAACTGGACGCTGCCTGAACATAAGAGAGTAAACCTAAAGTGGGGCATGGGGTTTCCAAATACAAATATTTTTTGGGGAAAAGCTGTTATTACTACTAAGGCTAATTCCAGATATAGAAGAGAGAAGGTAAGGTAAGATTTTTTTAAGGCAAAGAGATAAGGTGTGGGTAGAACGAGAGGGATGAAAAAGAAAAGCACGCGCAGGTACGGTGCTCACCGGAAACAGCAGGATATAGGTGGCAGTGGCGGACCCAGGATTTTTATCCTGGGTGTGCCCATGTCACAAGCAAAATTAAAGCCTTCACACATAAATAATAAGGTTTTAGTTTATAAAAAAGTTTAGCACAAATAGTTATTATTTTGGCGTTAAACCAATAGTGCATCCTTAGATGGAACTAAATAAAACTGGAACAACACAAATTACAATTTATTCCTATTTTCTTCCAATATTATTCTTCCCAGTTCT
>CM020183.1:38369661-38445188 GCA_009805545.1 Oryza longistaminata
GTTCTTGGCGGACACACCAAACCAAAGCTGAGCTCAGGGACATATCTACCCTTGCCGCAGAATGGCAGCATCCAGTCACCGCATGACTCCAGCTGCAGCTCACCGTGTCAAAGCAGTAGTCCCAATCCCCTTAGTGGATATGCAGATGAAATTTCCCACCACTGCATAGGACTCACTGGAGAGGGAACGGCGAGGGTCACGGCAAAAGGCGGTGGCGGCAGTGGGTCACAGTGCCAAGCCTTACCAAATATTCTGGTCCTGGCTTGCGATAGTCAAGGCCTCGAACTGGTAGCTACTCCCCGTGCCCCTCTTGGCAAGAGGACTTCCTCCATGACATAGAGGCGGCGGCTGCTGCTGCTGCTGCTTTCCCTTTCCTTTTTCGCCTTGGATTGCAACCGAGACTGAGAAGGGGAATACTTCGGAGCATGGAGGCTGGGCATGCTTGTGACGCAATGCTCATCAAGGTCAAGCAGGAAGGTGCGTGCAGCCTGGTCTGTGCATATGATCTTGCTCTCCGAGACAGAGAAACAATCAACTTGCACATTTTATCAGTTGAGGATGGAGTCGGTAGCAAGCTGACAGTTGGTGATGGAAGCCGAATGCTCTCCACCTCAAAAGCCTGTGCTACTCCGCCATAACCCTTGAACGGGTATATACATATCCTTCTTCTCCTAGCGCTGGCAGATCTTGGACAGCTGACACCCTCTGTTGATGAGTAGAACAATGGTGTCGAGACAGGTTGAGACGACGCAGTGAGTAGACACCCTTCTCACCGTTCTCCATTAGTAGATTACACAATCGACGGAGGCTCATGATCGCCCTTTCCTTAATATTAATCTGAACAGATTCAGAGGAATTCACGAGTAAGAGCACAATTCAACCCATCCTGATTCCTCCTTTGAATAAAAAATGTAAAAGGAAAATCAACCCATTCACATTTCTCCATTTCTTTGTGTTTTTGTGTATAAAGAAAACCAAACCCATCCCATTTTCTTTCAATAGGAAGGAGGATATGAACCTCATTTCCTTCCAACAGGGAGGATGAACAAGGTTGCATTTGGTGTGAAAAGAAATTGTACCCATCCTACTTACATCTGTCATCCGGTATGTATGTAATGTGACCAGCAAATGCGGAAAAACAAATAATACAGTACCTACGATTAAACTGGACGCTGCCTGAACATAAGAGAGTAAACCTAAAGTGGGGCATGGGGTTTCCAAATACAAATATTTTTGGGGAAAAGCTGTTATTACTACTAAGGCTAATTCCAGTATTCAGGCTCGTGGTAGGGCGTCTACTCCCAAACCTCCAACTCCCAGCTCCAAATACTTCCGTACTCCAGTTGGAGCTAGTCCCATTGAGTTTAGATCCCATCAAAAGTGTTTGGCAAAATCTTTTAGGCTACCAGATCTTCAAAAAAAATAAAATGAAAAAAAAAAATTGAAAAAAAAAAAAGCATATCCCCGCGCCAGGCCGGCGCGCCGCCGTACAGCCGGCCAGCCCCGCGCGCCGCGAGCCTTGTGCGCCGCGGACCAGCCCCGCAGTCGCCGCCCGATGGCTACATGAAGTTGCGCCGCCGCTACAGCACCTGCGCACACCGTCGTAGCCAGCCTCGCGCCGCCGACGCCCGCGCGCCGCGCTAGCCCGCGCACCCGCCGTGAGCCCAGTGCGCCGCGCCGCTAGGCCCTGCCGCTGCCTGCCGCCAGCCGCCCAGTCAGTCGTCGCGTTGACCTGGTCCGCGAATCTTGCCTCGCTGAGACCTCCATAGACAGATCGTAGAGTCAGTGATGAGATGAGGATGAGTGCATACGTAGGTAGTGGCCTATTAGGGGCTGGTAGCCGGTTCAATGGCATTTCTGTGTAAATACCATCAAAATTTCAAGTCACAAGGGTAGTGATGGGTTCGACTTTGGGGTGGACAGTGGAGCTGTTGGTAGCAGCAAAATATCCGCAGCTCCACTCCCCGTAGATACAAAGTTGTTGGAGCTTGCTCTCCGTGCCAACTCCGCTCCGACTCCAATAAAAAAAAAACAGAGTAATCTGTGTGATCTTGTTGTGGCACAGCTCCAGAGCTCTAGGTAAGTTGGGACGCAGCTTGGGTGATAGCTGGAGCTTATGTGTGACAAACGGAGGCCACGGCCCTCTGCTAACCGCTGAGTCCTCCTGCCGCAGTTTGTAACATATCCGAACCAGCGACAGAGATCAATACACACCGATAACACCGACACGCGAGCACCGTCGTCATCACTATGAACCATTCCTGATCAACTTTCATAATGCGATTGGGGCTTTGGGCCTTCAATTCCTCGCTGCGCTGTAAGTCTATTCCACATCCCTCATCCCTTAATCCTAATTGAACCATCTGCTTTAAGTGCAAAATCGGGTATAACGTCTCCCTATCTTCAAAAATCAATGCAAATTGACATCTTCGATGGTTTGGTGAGTGATTTTTTCTGACGTTGCGGGGGTGGGACCCACATGCTTTAAGGAAGATGTCCTTCCGCGACGTCTTGGTAGCCCAAGACTACCCCGGATGTCAAGCTGCCTCCTCCAAGTCATCGGTTGCCCATATTCCCTAATAAGCCAAAACGTATCGAGGAATAAAAATTAATTTATAGTTAAAACTTTTATATATTTGTTCGTAGTGACTTAAAGCCAACGGAGTGATTGATCTCTTCCTGTAATCTGTTGCAGGAACAACTCCACAAAAGGATTGTTGTGTGGCATGATGAGATAAGCTTCATGGTGGCTAGAATGCAGGCATGACGGATACGAGTTGTTACACATTTCTAATCAAGCTTTCTGGTTAATTTCTATATGAATTTAAATATATATTGAGATGTCTCCTTCACGCAAAATATACGAAAACAGATAGGATCATGCCTCTTCCCCTGTAGTACCGCGCCACCACACAAATCTTGCCCTGTTTTCGTTTGCCGCTCGTCAGTGTGCATCATTAATCAAAACAGGAGGTGTTTGGACTTTGGAACCCCGTCTGTGAGATCTTGCACCAAAAGAAGATGAATAAGATAACTTTGGGAAGCACTCCACTCCTGTGATGTCCACCATGACTCGAGCGCTAACAAGTTATTATCGACACCCTTGTATCGTGTACCCTGCATTGTCTTTATACTAGTACTTGTTACACCTATATCTAATCCTTTTACGCAAAACCAATACATTCTGATAATATATTTGTTTTACGTTGAAAATACTGTTATATTCTTTTTATAAACTAAGTTAAATTTAAAAAGATTTGACTAGTAAAATTATAAAATGAAACGAAAATAGTACTAATAATTATTTTAAGAAAAGGAGTAAGCAGTATATACTCTTATCTAGATAAGATAAAGAAAAGAGGTTAGTGAGTCAGCAAAGTACCTGTCTACCACTGCTGCTTATCTGAAGGCTGTGTTTAGTTCAGCGCAAAATTTAGATTTTGGTTGAAATTGGAGATGATGTGACTGAAAAGTTATGTGTGTATGATAGATTGATGTGATAAAAAAAGAAAGTTTGACGCAGCCGAAATTTCGGAGTCTGAAGTTTGAACTGCATGGCATCGTCGGCTCCAACTCGACAGGATAGGGGCCAGACCACCTACCTACAGTACTCCACCAGATCAATCCCAACACGCCTCTCTCTCTTCTCTGATTGATTACTACTCCACTCCACTACAGTACTAGAAGTCTAGAACTGGTCCAAGGCGGGCGGAGACGGCGACGGATTGCGCGGGCGCAAGCAGCACTCAAGTTCGCTACTCCTCCTCCTCCCTGTGTAGTGGGGCGAGGCGAGCCGACGCCATGGCCGCGGCGCAGCGCTGGCTCCCGGGGATCCTCCGCCGACGGGACGGGCTCGCGCGCCGCCTCTACTCCTCCGCCTCCTCCCTCCTCTTCGACGACACCCAAGAGCAGGTTCGTGCCGTGCCCGGTGCCCCCACCGCCGCCTTCGCCTCCCCTCCCATTACTAACCCCTCCGCCGCGCCGCGCAGTTCAAGGAGAGCGTGCACAAGTTCGCGCAGGAGACCATCGCCCCGCACGCCGCCGCCGTCGACGTCTCCAACCACTTCCCCAACCACGTCAACCTCTGGAAGCTCATGGGCGATTTCAACCTCCACGGCCTCACCGCCCCAGGTCTCTTGTGTACAATTGATACTCTCATCTCTCAATTTTTTTTCATTTGGTCTAGTCTGCTGCTCTAGTCGACACAATCTCGTCAAAATGTGCGCTCAAAATTTGTTACAGCAAGTGTCAAATTTGATTTAGATTTTCCGTCAAATTTTGTTTTAGATATGCAGCAACATGGTGACATGTACGCCCATGTCTCAAATCTGTCTCATTGCCATTGCCAATTTTAGCTACACATACCTGCACAATGATTTAACAAGGCCACCATGTTCTGTTCTATACAGAGGAGTATGGTGGGATGGGGCTCGGCTACATGTACCACTGCATTGCCATGGAGGAGATCAGCAGGGCGTCCGGCTCCGTCGGCCTGTCTTACGGCGCTCACTCCAACCTCTGCATTAACCAGCTGGTACTGTTCTGTCTACTGTCATTGTAACATGCCATGAGTGAGCCATTACAATTGGATAAAACAACCTCTGCTCAACACGGTTATGATGTGTATGGTACCCTGGTGTGGTGTTTGTATGCAGGTCCGGCATGGCAGCCCTGCCCAAAAGCTCAAGTACTTACCAAAGGTGCTTCCCCAAATCATCAACTTGTACTGCTTCAGTCAGACTCCAGTGTTAAACAATTTACTCATTTAGTGTTCTCAGTGACTGATAATGGATCCTGTTAATGTGTTTTACCTTTTCTCTAAAGCTAATCAGTGGGGAGCATGTGGGGGCATTGGCGATGAGCGAACCCAACTGTAAGTATCATTTGGTCTCTTTACTGTGCTGTTCCAGTTCTTGGCAGGATTTGTGAGCTAATTCCTTCTGGCATGCCTATTTCTACTTTCAGCTGGCTCTGATGTTGTCAGTATGAAATGCAAAGCTGAGAAAGTAGATGGTGGTTATGTCATTAACGGGAATAAGATGTGGTGCACCAACGGGCCATCTGCTCAGACACTGGTAATGTTCTCAAGTCCTTTTGTAGATTCACTCCCTCATGATATCTCCTTTCATGTTCCGTTTTCCAGTCATTAGCTCTGCTGGGTTTTTGTCTCTTGGTGTTTCAACGCGTTTCATTTGGCTGCTGTTGCCTTCGCATCAACTGTATCTGCAGATCCAAAACATCTCTTAGCGGTAGCTTCCAGAAAAGCAAGTTATATCTGTTTATAGGTCTATAGACATAATAAGCCTGCTAGTTCACTAAAGTTGGGAGTTTCAGGTTGTGTATGCAAAAACAGATATAGCTGCTGGATCAAAAGGAATAACCGCGTTCATAATTGAGAAGGGGATGCCCGGGTAAAGAACTACTCCATCACCTATTGTTATGCATGATCGTGGATATGTTACTATAATATTCTGGTCATGTAAACAAATATGAGATAGATGATATTATGATATTGAAAATGATTGAAGCTAAGACCAAGGCTTTGGATGGACAAAAGTTTAGGATTATTATAAATTATACTGCAAAGATGTTTTCCTTCCAGAATTTTCACTCTGAACTGCACTTCTGCAGGTTCAGTACTGCACAGAAGTTGGACAAGCTTGGCATGAGAGGAAGTGACACGTATGTTTTCTATTTAAGAGGATAACCAAAAGAGTTGCATTAGATTCGTATCTTACATATATTTTTGACACAGATGTGAGCTTGTGTTCGAGAATTGTTTTGTGCCCCATGAAAACGTTCTCGGGGAAGAAGGGAAAGGTATTAACTGCTGATTGTCGTAAACTTAGTCAGAATTCTTGTTGCTATCCTGAGATATTTATTCAGTTGTGTACAGTACAGTTATTTGCATCTACCAAACTGCCACTGTACACGCAGAAAACTGTCATAATTCTAGCCATTGATCCTGTTATCATCCTCAAAGAGTGAACAGTTTTTTTCTTGTTGCAGGTGTTTATGTCATGATGTCAGGGCTTGATCTAGAAAGACTTGTGTTAGCTGCAGGTCCTATCGGCCTCATGCAAGCATGCCTTGATGTAGCTGTTCCTTATGTTCGCCAAAGAGAGCAATTTGGCCGTCCAATTGGTGAATTTCAGTTCATACAGGTATATCCAGGAAACTCTGACATATGTCCTGTTTTATCCTGTTTCTAGGTGCAACATTTTGGTAACAGACGTCTGGTACCAACCATAACAAGTTATCTTTTAATGCAGGGGAAATTGGCAGATATGTACACCTCCTTGCAGTCATCAAGGTATGCATAACTTCTCAAGACTTATACTGACAGGTTTAAGCATATCCTTACTGCAGCTTTCTTTGTTGTTTAGGTCATTTGTTTACTCGGTTGCTAGGGACTGTGACAATGGTAAAGTTGACCGCAAGGTACTTCTCGAAGACCCTACGCTATTAGTCCCTCCGTTCCAAAATAAGTTGATTTCTAGCAATTGGGATTCAAATTACTATGGAGGGGAAAAGACCAAAGTGGCCCTCGTTAATATGAAAGTAGTATTGGTGGGTTGGTAGGTAGGTAAGGGGTATTGAAGGGATAAAACTCTTCCATTTGTGAACCAACGGTAGGTAAGAGTATAGAAATCAGCTTTTTTTTTTTCGGGACAAACGTTAGAGTGTAGAAACCAACTTATTTTGGGACGGAGGGAATAAATGCTTAATTATTGCATCGCCTTCATGTAGTTCTTCTATTCACAACAAAACTGTCTTCATCTCATCTAATAATTATCATGGTGGTAAACTGTCTTCATCTTCATCTATCTAATAATATTTTTTTTATTATTCAGGATTGTGCTGGTGTGATTCTCTTTGCTGCTGAAAGGGCAACCCAGGTTGCACTTCAGGTGAAAACCTTGTCTTCATTACATTGGATTCCGTGTTCGCTCTGTTTTTTTCCTCATGAATTATTCGGAACACGATGATTTGGCCCTATTTAGTTTTCTTTTGTTTGACAAATATAGTTGACTTATCAAAACTAGCACTTGTCATCCCATTACTGTCATTTGTCTTCCTCGGAATTCTGCCGCACTATTTCACTTTGGATCTTTCGTTTCTATGAGATTAACTATTTGTAACTTATGTTCTTCTTTTAAAAAAATAATCAAATTTTAAACTAGTTATTTTCAGTATTATCATTTCTTTTTTGTGGTCTACTAATTAATCTTAAACCTTCTTACCATGGCAGGCAATACAGTGTCTTGGTGGCAACGGATACATAAATGAGTACCCAACTGGCCGATTGCTGAGAGATGCAAAACTGTTTGAGATTGGAGCCGGTACTAGTGAGATAAGAAGAATGATAATTGGCCGCGAGCTCTTCAAAGAGGACTGAAACTATTATTTTGGAAGCCAGGTATCTGATATGTATAACTTGGGGAGGTGAGCATGATTTGGACAATTTGTACACATCGTCCCTGATGTCCTATATCTGATAATTTGTCCAAGATTTGTCATGACTTTGTATAATTCCAATTTAATAAGAAATAAAATGCACCTTTCTTTACTTGTTCTGAGGTTCTTTTCAGTGTCTGTAGACCATAAGGTTTTTAATAGTGACTTGATGTGTAGTTGTGTTATATCATCTATCATAGTATTAGTACAGAGGCAAGAGACTAGTATTAGTACAGAGGCAAGAGACGGTAACCAGAAACTTTGTTAGGAGGACAAAGGTTTAAGCAAGTATGAGTAGCCTTTTTTTTTTTTTAACGAAAAATGGGTAGCACAGCTGGAATTCTCTTTCAGATGTTAAGTTTTAAAGTGACATGTTAGTGATCAAAACTCATCTCAGGGGAGAGCAAGAGTCCATGCCGATATCTGCTTGTTTTATTTATTTTGCAAAACAAAATAGTGTTTGGACCTTTGTTGATGGGAAGGAAATTTCCTGTAACAACTCATTTTATTAGTAATCGAACTTCTTTCCTACTCGTGTACTTAGGTACACAACTCTGCATTGCAGGATCATGCATTTTGTTGAGCTGAGAATGTTGAAGCAATAAAGTCTGCCTTTTTATTTTAATAGCTTAATTTCTTTTTTTAATGTGCGGTTAGTGCATTGAACTCACCAGGAAATCCAACATAGAAGTCACTCCAAAGTCAAAGGCTTTCCATCCCTGTCCTTTGTAGCTTTCTCTGTAGGACAGGTATGTTAAGCTAGCATACGCATACGTGTTGCACCAGTCAAAGGCTTTCCATCGATTGCACATGGTTATATAATCTTAGGTTAAATATTTTGTTGCCTTAAAAACCCAATTTACATGTAAATGGGGTTATGAAGGATGCCAATATGGGTCATCAGAAATTAATTATAAAGTTCATTTTTTTATGCACGTTCTAAAATTTTATTTCCTCCATTTTTAAATATGATGTTGTTGACTTTCAAGACGACGTTTGACCACTTGACTTGTTATATGCAAAATATATATATATAAGTCATTCTTAAATTACCTTAATGGTTCCCATAAAAAGTACCTATAAATCTTTTCTAAAACTTTTTCAATATTTTATTTTTATTATTTTTCATATACATATAGATTTTTTGGGTAAACTAATTTTGAATATACGGATATTTAATATTTGTATTTATCAAAATGTACATGATAAAAACTCTGAGTAAATGAAAATCACAATTTTATTTATATTTTAATTAGTGTAAAATTTAAAATTGGTAATTATCATATTTGAATCTTGTAAAGTCCTTTTTTTTATTTAAGTAACTATTTTTGGTATTTTTAGTTCGGAATTTTTCGTACCTTTCTGTTGTGAATTGCATTCTTATGCAAATCAACTTGCTAATTTCTGTTGTTTTAAATCGGACATTCTTTTCTTTTGTAGTTTAGAATAGAGTTCTTCCAATTCCTAAACTTCCTTCTAATTTATTTCAACTTTAGAAATTTTATATTGTATTTGGCAGTGACTATTGTTTTAATCTGAACCATTGTAATTGTGTCGTACATAGATGGATGGATTGATATATATATAAATATATAGAAACACATTCGATCACTTATTGCACTATGGATGCCTATCAGTATGACATAATTATGAGGACAATAATTTGATTTATGGTTCAATTCTGTATGTGAAAATTTAGCCCTAGTGTTCACCCATTATTGCAATATTATTTCTTATAGGACAGCTTAATAAATTTGCCTGGCAATTGGCATATGTAAGCATAAGCGAAACTGGCCTTTTCACTTTCTACAACCTGTTGGCTTCAGTAGCGGCTATAGTGCCATGGTATTGATCCTTTTTTTTTTCCAGGTCGGCCAAAAGTTCGGTCGACCAATTTCATTAAGATTGGGAGAAAGGATCATTACAATAGAAGCTTACCACGACAGTATGCTGTCGAAATGATTGGGGAAAAAAACCCCAACCATGTAAGCCATGGTATTGATCCTTGACCACCTTTTTTAGGCAAGCATGTCATTTACGAATTCTAATTTCTTTATTACAATTCAGCTTTAAAGCTTGTACAACATTGCAAATTTACAAGTTAGGAGACAGCCTAAAAACTTTTGCACATGGTTCTATACATAACCATTACTCATATTACAACTTGTTTGTCTTGGGGGCTACAATGCCCTGAGGTTGAGCTTTCTTTTCTTTAATTTGAGCCATTTGTTTCTGCCTCACAGAGCTCCATTCGATGGCCTCAGCAACTGCTCGTTGACGGTCAAATGTGCTTTGATCTTTCTTGGTGTTACCAGTTACTGAAGGATCTTCATCCTTTCTGTTCTGGGGTTCAGCGTTAATCCTCTCTTCACAACCTGCGGGTACTTCTGCGAGGAATCCCAATGCAACAACAATGTCACTCATATATGGCCGAACTGAGGCTTCATCTTCTATGCATATCGCTGCCACGGCCGCAGCTTGGTTAAAATCTTTGTCTGGATAGTCACCTCTAAGAAGAGGGTCTGCCAGCTCATGGTACCTCCTCCGATCATGAAGCATGGGTTTGGCCTGTTGACCACAAACAAATTCAATGATCAGAAACTTTGTAGAAGGGCATCTTATTTGACTAATTACTATCAAAAATTTCATAGCATTTTTTTTATGTTCCATTTGTTTGAATTATATGACCGAGTTATAGAAGTGGTTGTACTCTGATAAAAAAAATGCTGGTCTAGTTAAGTGTTTTTAGTGCATACCCAGTAAGCCAGGATTTGTTCACAAACTGGTCTGCAGGTATCCACAGCTCTTCTTCCTGTGATCAATTCAAGTAGAAAAACCCCAAAACTGTAGACATCAGTCTTGGTACTTAGCACGCCTGTTCTTACGTATTCTGGAGCACAATACCCAAATGTGCCCATCACCCTAGTCGAGACATGTTTGTCTCCCTCAAAAGGGCCTAGCTTTGCAAGCCCAAAATCTGACAGTTTTGGATTGTAATCCTTGTCAAGAAGGATGTTGGGGGACTTCAGATCCCGGTATATGACAGGCGGACTCATCTTCTCATGGAGGTGTTCAAGCCCCTTTGCGGTTCCATGTGCTATCTTCATCCTGGTACGCCAACTCAGTGGTTCTTGATCTGGTGTAATGTCTGCAATAGCAATTCAGCTTATTAGTCTTTGTTGAATCTAGTTGTTAAGTTTCTGCCAACTGCTAACAGATAATCATGTCACACTGTTGTCTGAATATACTTCGTAGTATTTTCCTAAGCTAACAATGTTGCGATCAAAAGCATATATTTTTTGGTTTCCAGATAAGCATTTGCAATTGAATGTGTTAGCTGAGGAAAACAAAAAGACCAGCACTTACCAAGCAAGTGGTCAGCAAGTGAGCCAAGGGCCATGTATTCATATGCCAGTAGTCTTTGATCTCCATCTGAGCAGTAGCCAACCAAGTTGACCAGGTTTGGATGGTTTAAGTGCCCGAGTATCATGACCTCAATTAGGAACTCCCTGTTTCCCTGAAATCCATTACGGTCCATTTGCTTGACAGCTACAACCTGAACATTTATTGGAAAATAATTGAATCAATTTCAGACAAGTGAGCAACATTTTATCTGAAGAGTATTTGCCACCAATCATTATTGTATATACCTGGCCATCTTCAAGCTGGCCCTTGTAGACCCTGCCGAAGCCCCCCTCTCCCACAATACAGTCAGGATGGAAGTTGTTGGTCGCTGTCGCTAGCTCACGGAATGTGAATGATCTTTCAGCTTTGGCAGTAATTGGAATTCGTTTGGGAGGTTCAGTATTTTTCGCTGCTACAGATGATTTCTTGTTGTTTGAATGGCCACGTGGCGACTTGTCAGATTCTGCAGTCGTAAGTTGTAGGATATATTAGACAGAAATACAGAATTCCAATTTGTGCTTATTTATCTAGACTAGTACAAGATTACAAAAATATCAATTGTTTATAGTCTATCCATGTCATATTTGCAGAAATCATTTTGATCTGTCATGCTTTATATTTTGGACTTAATGATACGTGACAAGAATGAGTGTGACATGACATCAAATGCATGTATCACTGGCACAAAAGTACAGAACAGATAATACAGAATATAATGGTTAGGCAGATTTAATTTAGACAAATAGAGTAATATATATACACAGATATCCAGAAGGGACTAATGTGGCGCAGGAGTGCTTTTTGTCCTTAGACAAAGGTACAATGTATGTCTGTCAGTAGAGGTTTAATGGAATCTAATCTACATAGTGATTGCATGGAAGAAGGGAAGATATTAAAGGACTTCAAATCTTGGAAGTTTTCTAGAACAGTGCATCTTCTAGTTTTTGTTTGTCTGATTTTGAGCTGATGCTGCTACCACTCAACCTAATTTATGCTCAGTTTGAATGAATAGCATATGAATTATCTTTTTGTTGGTAAGATTTGCCTTACCAGAGTTCTTGAGGGATGATCCATGTTGTGAGGAGGCTTTCTTCACAACCGTGAACGGCATCTCCTCCATCCTCTTCGACAGCATCTTCTTGTCAGGCTTGAAGCATGAAAAGCAGCTCATCTCTGCTCACTGTATGAAAATCTCTCTCAATCCCTGTGTCTCCTTTTGTTGAATTTGCAATCCCTGTGCCTCTCTTCCCTTGCAACTGATAAGACTTTTGGTTGTGCACAACAGGGGCAGCAAGGTTATACAGGCTCCCTTCTCCTTTGCTAAAGATCCTGTTGTCAAGTCACAGATTGTTCTTGAACATGCGCAAAAACAAGAGGAGCATTTTTATTGTTTGTTTTTGAAGGGCCACATTAGGAGCATTTTCTTCATGCTTCTATGGAGGAGTGTGCTGAACCAAGAATAGAGTCTCTTTGTTTTTGGGCCATGGTTGAATTCTAAAATTAGATAGTGTGCACTGTTGAGAATTACCGTCTTCGCGAGCACCCTGGATGCAACTTCCTACTTACTTAGAAAGTTCAGGTTCTAGTAACCGAATCCGCTGGATTTTTACTCATGTTGTCTTCTTGGTTTGAGTTTTAGAAATTGGACTGTTTTGTCTTCCTATCAGTTATTGAAGTGATCTGATCTGGATTGTTCAAACTTGATCAAAAACTGTTTGGTCACTCATAGTTTTTCTCATTTAGATCAGTTTAGTCTGGACTATGGATGCCTGCCTGCTTGCTGAACCATGCCTTATAGACAGGTAATAGAAACCAGAATCCTGTGAAGTTACTGCTCCATCTGTATCATCTTTAACCAACCAAGCAAGTCACCTGGCACTTCAGTTACATAGCCTTTATAGACTTTTTTGAGCAAATGAGCACCCTGTCAAAAAGGGAAGAACTGCTCTCAAATCTCATAATAAAAGGACTCAGGTTGTTTGATATATGAATGATTGTACTACTGGTGAAAGGTCATCTGTGACACTGAGGCTGTTGTGAACTTGTGATCCAGGCATGTGAGGCACTGTGCTACCCCTTTTTGGTCTGTGATGCAGTACAGCCACGTTGAGCCTGCAGGCTAGTTGCACTTGCAGTTGCAGTCTTGCAGATACTCTCATCTCATGATTGTCCTGTTAGTTTTGTTTTGTTTTCATTCTCTAACATCAACGTTAAGTTATTAATCTCAGTGGTGTTTGTCAGTGACTTGAGTTATGCAGAATCAAATAGTACATGTGCTTGATCAGGGTCATTTCCCAATAAATACACCGAAAATTCTGGCCGAGATTTGCCGACGTCTCCAATGGCTTTAACTGCAACAATACGCCATTGAATTGAAGACGCGATCTGTGAAAATGTGGCTTTGCCTGCCTGTCATGCCGGCTGCTGATCTCTGCCATCAGAGGCCCAAATTATGGTCCTCTCGTGTCAGCAACCTCAGCATGTGATGTGGGGTTGTGTGTGTTGTACCATACAATCCATGAACTTATTGGGTGGATAATTTGTGTTCAAGATCTGGACATCCATCTTGGAGACGCCACGATATTTATTCCTTCGTATTAAAAAAATTGCATATGACCGTGTTCAATAAACAAGGACTACAATGTCGTATGATGCAGAGGATGGGATTTTTGTTCCATCATCTAAAAAAACCGTTGCATAAACATTAGCAATCTCATCATAGCTTAAGAGAGAAGCATGGTTTGTGATGTGGTGTCCTAATCTTTGTAGAAAGGGAGGAAAAGAAGAAGAAAAAAATCCTTATGTAGTGTTCTTTCAGGGGGAGAAAATTTATGTAGTGAAACATATCATAAAGATGGAGACTAGTGTTAGTCATGTTTTGGCACTGGTCAATTATCCCTTTCTTTGGCGCGATTGAAGAGTAGGATGCTTTTAGGAAAAAAAAAAAAGAAGAGACAACTCTACAAATGAAGTCAACTTTTTAAATTACCATCACTCTCAAAATCCCATTCCTTCCCTACAAACACAAGGCAATGCTTAGTGAGGGCCCCCTACCTTTTCCATCAAAGCTATGGTTGCTTTTCAATCCCTGCTTGACAATGACTCCATACCATCCAGCAAAAGAATGAAAGTAGCTGCATATTCTCATGATCCAATTTTCTCCCTCCATATATAATTCCATTTCTTCATCATTGCTAATGTTGGCCTAATTCGATCAATCACATAATTCTGACAAAATCGTTTTCTCAGTTAATTCGATTTAATAAGTCAGAAATTCAGAATTCGATCAGTTTTCGTTTGTATCTGGAAGATATCTACAAAATGTTTGATGAGCTAAACATTTTCATAGCTACAGTGAGATGATGAGCTGATGTATAGTACCACCATACACACAAGCCTCCAAACCTATGCAGACAAGAGCGTATGATGGTTGAGAAGCAACACTTGATGGAGGAGGATGAGACATCCATGAAAATGGTCCATTATTCCCAAACCTCAGGCTATCCTCATGAACTTCATTCCAAACTCCTATGTCTGGTTCTTGTGTCCCTACTCCCTAATAAGGCTCATATGGCATGGGCCCGAATTGGCAAAATATTTTAGTAATAAAAGATTGTAATGTACCCTTCATCGTTCAGAAAAAAAAAATCTTTCGGTTTCTGTACCAATGATGCCAACAGAAAAAAACACAAGTGGTCAAAGTGTGTAGATGAACAGTACTCCAGTACCAATTATTTGTAAACGGAGGAAATACACAGATGTTCTATCTTCTTATGTATAACCCCAATCAACATCAACACACTAAAAATATAATGAGAATTTCTTATATCTTCCGCTGTATTATTATTGCCATCTTTGATTGGAAAAGAGTCTTAACACCAAAAACACACCATTGCAGAGGATTTCTGTCAAGCGGAGAAAACCGGTGGAATACCGGAAACCGAAAAGACCAGCACACTGTTTTGTGGGCTCCAAAACTGTTCCGGGCCCACTCGACAGAGACAGCGAGATCACGGGACTAAGCTAAGCCAGGTAGGCAAAGCATAGATCGATCTATCCAGGCTGACGTTGACAATTCCACGCTCATCGAATCAGTTAGTTGAGCGTGCTTGAGTGAGTGACACTATCAGTGGCTGTGGCTGTCTTGCTTTAGTTAGTATACAAGTACTAGTAGTAGACAAGCAACAGCAACAACAGTGTTAGGATTAGTGGCAGCTACTAACAGTGTTAGGCTAAGCTATTGATATCTTGATAATCCAGTTGAGAATTTTGGTTGGTGGCTCGAAAGAAAGAATGAATGAATGAATCATGGATGACTTTCACGCGATGCTCCTAAAAGCAAAGGTGGTAATAATAAGTAGGAGTAATCACTAGCAGATAGCTAGGACTAGAAGAGGTGATCAGTAATTATGCAGCACTAAGATTGGAAGGGAAGATGCTTTCCTTGCCATGCTGCTGCAGCAACCAGCTCAGCTTCCTGCCCAATTGCTCAAGCATTGGATATTTTCCATTCCATTGCACACCCAACAAGTCATTCCTATGCAAAATGTTATTTCAACAAGATATTTTGTTCTTCATTCAACAAAAAGAAGGTACTTTTGTTCACAGAAACCTGATGAATTAGTCTGCTTGCAGTTCTGTAAAAGAAATTGCGAGTATAATGGGTTACTGGATTGAACGAATGAATCATCTGATTGAATTCTTGGATTATTAATTATCAAGATAAGTAAGGAGTATTACAAATGGAATTTTGAGCTCAATGCTAATCTATGTACTCAATACATATACATACAATTGGAGAGAAAATTACCACCACTAGAATCTAGTAGGATTAAGAGAGAAAAAAAAAACAAGGCAGTAACATTCACCGGGCGGCGTCGCCGGCGGCGGCGGAGCTGAATCCGGTGATGTCGTGGCCGCCCTTGCGCAGCGTGCTGGTGAGCGAGGAGGAGCTGAGCGAGTCCGACGAGGAGTCGTCGGAGAGGTCGTTGAGGCCCAGCGCGTTGTAGTCGGACACGCTGTCCTGCAGGCTCAGCAGCAGCTGGTGGTTCGCCGAGAAGCTCATCGACGGCCTCGCCGCCGGCACGAACGGCGGGTCCGCCTCGCCGCCCAGCATCTGCACCACCGCCCTCATCCCCGGCCGCAGCGCCGGCTCCGGGCTGGAGCACGCGAGACCCACCAGCATCGCCCTCCGCATCTCCCCCTCGTCGAACTCGCCGCCCAGCCTCGCGTCCACCGCGTCGAGCACCTGGCCTGCGCCATGGAGGCTCCACAACCCACTCCACCAGGTTGTTGCACCTCCCCTCCGTCGTCCCCGATCGGCCGCCGCCCGCACGCCACCTCCAGCACCAGCGCGCGCCAAGCTGAACACGTCGGTGGCCTCCGTGGCGCGCCCCGTCAGGAGGTACTCCGGCCCAGGTAGCCCATCGTGCCCGCGGCGGCGGTGGCGTCGGGGGACTCGCCGTGCTCCGCCTGCGCGCGCCAGGCCGAAGTCGCCGAGCGCGCGCGGTACGCGTCGTCGAGCATCACGTTGCTGGACTTGACGTCGCGGTGGATGACGCGCCGCTCGCACTCGTGGTGGAGGTAGGCCAGCGCCGAGGCCACGCCGGCGAGGATCTCGCGGCGGTGGCTCCACGGGAGCACCGGCGAGGACGCGTCGAACAGCGCCTTGTCGAGGCTGCCGTTGCGCATGTGTACGTAGACGAGCAGGATCTCGCCCTTCTCGTGGCACCACCCCTGGAGGCGAGAGCAGGTTGCGGTGGCGGAGGCCGGCGATGATGGAGAGCTCGGAGAGGAACTCCGACC
Organism: Oryza longistaminata; assembly: GCA_009805545.1. Lineage (NCBI taxonomy): Eukaryota > Viridiplantae > Streptophyta > Magnoliopsida > Poales > Poaceae > Oryza > Oryza longistaminata. The sequence continues at coordinate 38,386,330 of CM020183.1, forward strand.
GCGCCTGCGCGCCGTCGGCGCTGGCATTGGTGCAGCGCTTGACGGCGACCATGGCGCCCGTGTCCGGGATGATGCCCTTGTACACGGTGCGAACGCGCCTTCCGATGACGCGGGACGCGTCGAACGCCGCGCTGTGCGGCGCTGAGCTCCTTGTAAGTGAACTCCCGCGGCGAGCGCGCGAGCGCCGCCGCGCCGACGCGGGCTGTCGCGCTTGTCGGCCACCGCCGCCAGCGCCGTGGTGCCGCGCCTCCGCGCCCTGGCCGGCGCGCCAGCGCCCACAGCGCGAAGCCGGCGAACGAGACGGCCACGAAGGCCCCCGCCGTCGCGGCGCCCGCCACCGCCGCGTGCGCGGGCGGGTGCGGCGATCCGGCATTACTAACCCGGCCGTCGAATTGGCCGGAGCGCTCGCCATCCGCGACCGAGCTGGTTGGGAGCATCGAAAACCGTGGATGCCGGAGGCGACGGCGTCGTCGTGGTTACGCCGGGGAGGCTGCGGGGCGATGGAAGCATCGGATTAAGACTCGCCGGAGGCGGAGCGCGGCCCAGGAAACCGGCGCTTCCGGCGGCGGACGAAGGCGCCGCCATACGCGGCGACGGCTTCGACGGCGGCGACGACGAGGATGTGGGCGTGGAGAATGTCCACCACTCACGGCGTGCATCTCGGTGCTCCCCTGCGTGGAGGCGAGAAGCCGACGAACGCGTCGCCCTTGACATACTCCCGAGATCGAGCGGCGCGGAGAGCACCGGCTCGGCGGGGCGCTTGGGGGAGTACGAGACGAACACCTCCATGCCGCTCTTGGGCGAGTACTCGATCCACGCGTTCACCGTCCTCCGCTGGTGAGCTCAACCCCAACGCCATCAAGATCGGCAACCGGGCGGGACACCATGCTCCCAAGATCCAACCCGACGTGATTCCCATTCAATCCCCGAACTGCACATCCATGAGGGTGTCGAACTCGACGGCGGCGACATCGGACGCGGCGGAGACGCCGATGTAGGGCCGGCATCGCCGAGGGTGACGCCGTCGGAGGCGAGGACGAAGGCGAGGCCGCCGCCGACGGAGTCGGCGTTGAGGGTGGCGACGGTGAAGGCGAACTTGTGAGAAGCCGCCGCGGAGGGCGACGGGGTGGCGTGTAGAGCGCCCGCCCCGCGCCGGAGTTTGGGACGGGTGGTCCGGGAGAGGCGGATGGTGCCGTTCTTGAGGTGCGCGTCGCCGAGCAGCTTGAGGCTGCCCAGCGTCAGCGTCGCGTAGTCGAAGCGCAGCGCGGTGGACACGTCAGCTGCCACGGCGGCGAGCAGAAACAGCAGGAGGAGGAGAATCGGCGGCGGCGGCGCGGTGGTGGTGGTGGCGCCATGTGGGTGTGGCATGAAGATGGAGGAGAGGAGGTAGACATGGGAGGTGGGAGATTTTAGAGGGAGAAGTGGTGGGAGGGGGGGGGGGGACACGTGCGAAGCGCAGCGGGGAGGCAACGGTAGGAAGAAAAGGTGGGAGTGTGTGAGGTGCAGGGCAAATCGTATGCATGCAGTAGGTGTCACTGAAGTGGGTCCCACCTGATCGGGCCACGTTCAGTGACACCTACTGTATGTGCATTACAGCAGAGTATCTCCACTCGAGGTGCATGAGCCATGGAGTCCATTGTGTTGTGTAGCTGCTCCTTTTGTGGTTTGGGCGCGTGGTGTGGCTGCGTGGGTTGGTGGGGTGTGTTGCACGGAAACGCACGCACGGGCACGGACACGGGAGACTGGTTGTACACGAGCACACAATGACATGCCTATCGACTGCCGCGCCGCGCCGCGCCTGCACGACGACGACGACGCGCGCCGCCGCCAACTCGAACGGTAACTACGCCGACGAGCAGCTCGCGCGTCCGCGTCGGGCGCGCCGCGAGCTCGGTACAACCAAAGGTAGGTATTTGTCACTCCGCGGCTGAAATGATTTAGTTGCGTTCGTTTTCGCTTATGCTTATAATTATACACTAATCACTTATTAATGATTAATAATAATTTATGAGAAAAAAAAATATATATACACATGTTATTTAAGAATAATTTATGAAATTTTTTATATTTTTATTGAAAATACTTAAAAATAATAACTATGATTAAAAAAATCACAAAATCAACTTTTAAAGTTAGCTTACATATACCGGCATAAGTGAAACAATAGCTAGCGTCTATTTATCTTTGATGGATTCGAAACGATAAACCACTTTTCAAAAGGAGGTGCATGTGTTTTTGGAAATATGTAGGTACTAAATTTTGTTTTACTACTTTCTTCACAACACTATAAGTCATGCTATGAGTACATCTACGTTGTCAATAGCTTCGATTTAATTAATTAAATAGTTGAGATTATTGTTTATAGGTGTTTTTTTTTAAAAAAAAAGTTAATACGTCTAGCCGTGCTTTCTTTTTCTAAAATAAGGAAATTCAACTCAATGCGACAATAATAGTCTCAAGATTTCATGTTGTGACTTGTGAGGCGAGCCAAGCGGCCAAGCCCTGCAATGGTGGTGGTAGTACTGGTAACTTTGAGATCCATGGCGATTACGTGAAGGCTGGCGTAGACTACACTAGAAAGACGTAGACAATTGGGATAACATACAATATATACTGCTGCAATATACTAGTAGTACCAGTCTGTAATATATTTCAGTGAATGTTTATTTAATCGAGTCAAGCAGAGCAAACGAGATCGATCCTTGGATTTCATTTTCTAACACAGATTTGCTCCGGTTCCCAGACCCCCACATACTCATACAGTCATACTGCTACTGTACTACTGTCTACTACTAGTACAGTAGTACTCCTCATTTTGCGTTGTCCTGACATTAGCCAGCATGCCATTTTAGAGCACCCGTAATGATAAAGTAAGGTATTCTCTATAAAACATGTATATCTCAGCAATAGACTAAATTAATAGTAAACTACCTCAATAATATGTCTACATGGGTATCTATAGCTCTCTAATTCATTGCCTCGTTTTTCTTTATAGACCTCAATTGGTAGATAGCTTTACTCTCTCTCTTTATTTAATCTCTTCTAAGTAAAAAAATATGCTGATATGGATATCGAGACTATAGATAACCATTCAATTATACACTACATATACACCGCATTCTTGTACTTGTACTACCTACATATACCTTGTGGAAATACATGGAAATCCTTGATTAATTAGCTGTGTCACATGCGTGCACGCTACCAATGGAATGGATCAGCTGCATCATCATCATCCGGAGCATGGAGACGCTCTACAACTTGCTGTAGTTAGCTAGCACTAGTGCTGGCCTTCGTCTCTAGTAGGAGTAGTACTACACCTATAAAACAACCACGTGTTTCATCCTGTTTGTTGGAGCAAAGCACGATATGAGATGCTCCATCCGTCTTATAATATAAGACATTTTCGGTTCATTATACTAAAATATATTGCATTCACCTAAAATTTCTTATATTATAGGATAGAGGATTATTGTATTGGATGTGAGGCCAGGTTTACAATCCATTATCTAAAATAAATAGTAAGATATTGCACGGAATATGTATATATAGCAACAAATATAGGAGATTATACCTTCTTTCAAAAAAAAATTTTCTTCTCCTCTCATACACATGACGTGCCGAGAGTTTAAATTTTATTTTTCAAATGAATTAAAAATTGGTATAATTATATATATGCTGATATGCATTCATGATGACCAAAAACCCACTCCAATTGCAAGAGTGACACCGTGTCAATGACAAAATCATACGAGTGGATTAACATATGGATCGATCGATGGATCATACGGGCCAGCTAGGTTGGCTGGCGTTTCTTGCAAGCTAATTCATCGGTCCGAAATATATCCATAATCATTACCATGTCCCAGGAATATATAAAATTGCACGACAAGTATATTCTATATTGAGTATACTTCTATATGTATATGCACATATACCTGCCTGCACAAAGGCTGTAGTTTTTTTTTTAAAAAAAAAGAAAAATCTTCTGGTGCAAGTAAAACTGTTGGCGAAGGCCTGCTCAAGAAAGAGCCCACCATAAAGTCGGGAAGGCCCATTAACTCCATGGGCCAAGGCCTATCGGGCTACGAGCAGTCCGTGGGTCCCATTATGCACAGGCCAGTCAGCCCAACTACCCAAGTACTACTCCAATTCAAGTCACCACAAATTCAAATCAAAATAAACGGATTTACGATTTATTTTTTGGTCTATAATGAGAATAATTAACTATAAGTGGATTCTCAGTTTAACCACTTATACACTTAAATTAGGGTACAGACTCAATCATATTCCTTCCATACGGTATCAAATTAAAGGCATATATATTTTTTATACGGTCTTAAATGATACTCCCTCCGTTTCATAATGTAAGACTTTCTAGCATTGCTCACACTCATATAGATGCTAATGAATATAGACACTATTTTATATATAGATTCATTAGCATCTATATGAATGTGGACAATGCTAGAAAGTCTTACATTGTGAAATGGATGAAGTATATTTTAACCATTAATTTATTTCATGTTATGTTCTCAACAAATATGAAATTAGCATCACATGAAAGTACTTTAAAATATAAATATAATGATATAACATGTATAATACTTAGCATATACTCCTATATGGTAAGTATGATTATTAATTAAAAGTTACTTAGCATATATCAAATTTAATTTTTCTTAAAAAGAGAGCACCATGTAATTTGGGACGGAGGGAGTATTTCATACATGAAAAAATGGAAAACGATAAGGAGCTAAAAATGGGCGGATATGATCAAAGAAATTTGATGCAATCTGGATGAGGGCCTCTGAAACCGTAACTTCAGGCATTGGCGCCTTTTGCCGATCAATTCAGTACCATTGATTCTTACCGTTCTAATTAATTAATCCTCTATGAGGAATCAGAGCTACCTGCAACACGTCGACGCAAATGTTGGTTGGACTGGTCACTGAATCCCAACTAAAATCCACTAATTCAGAAATCATCGGGGACTTTTGTTGCAGGGCAATAGGAACTAGGAACCATACATATGTTGCTCGTTGATGCAAATGCAATTCATCGAATCGAGCGTCCTTTATGATGAATAAACAGGAGCGGTTGATCACCAACGATCCAAATGTAATTAAGGAAAATCGAGAAACGCCCAGGATCTTTCGGCTAGCTCCATAAGGTGGTGGTGGCTAAAAGATCTGAGTTTGAAACCTCACCTTTTCTAAACATTAATTTCAGTACCAAATTAAATCTTGTTACTTCTTCAAACTCCGGCTCGCAAGCGATGAAATTGGACCGGTTGGCAATGGCAGCTGAAATGAGGTCGCTTAAATGGTCGTCTTCTTCGCTTCACGGATGAATTTCTGACGAAACTGCATGCAAATTAACACGTACGCCAGCGTGGTGGTGGTGTTCGGGTGCTTGATTTAGCCGGAGACGACGAGACTAAGCTGGGGATAGCCATAGCCGGCGGCGCCGCGGCGGCGCTCCGGCGAGGGGTCGAGAGTGAGGCGGTGGATGGGACGAGGGGGTTCGGAGAAGAAAACTCCGACCCCCCTTGGGATCTCTTCGGGCCGTTCGATCCGGAATGTGTGGCCCAGATGAGCAAGTCCCGAGAAAGGCCGTGCATTCGGCCTCAGTTTGGGCCTATTACGCGGAAACAGCCCAAGAAGGCCCATTAGGGGGATGGAGAATTAAAGTCCGACACTGTGGTTCAAAATTTGACAAAAGATAAATGCAAACAGCTCGGAAAATCTAGAATGTGTGGGGGCCGCCTAATGCGCGGGTGATCGCGTAGGATCACCGCGCACGATCAGTTTCTCATGTGCAACGGCTTAGTTTGTTTAGATTGGTGTAGTTAGTTTCTTCTTCCCGTGAATCTCAAAAAAGTTTCTTCTTCCCGTGCACGTGTGTGTTTAGATTGGTTTTGATAACAAAATCAAAAAATTAGTTTGAAAGAAAAAAACAAATTCAAATTCAAATTTAAATCGGGTATGTAAAATTTTGACTTATAAACTTTGGATCTATAAACTTTAGGTGTATAAACTTTAGATGTATAGAAATACTATGTATAAACTTTAGATGTATACAAATACTATATATAAAAAATATTTGAATTTAAATTCAAATTTGAATCGGATATATAAACTTTTGACTTATAAACTTTGGGTCTATAAACTTTAGGTGTATAAACTTTAGATGTATACAAATACTATATATAAAAAATATTTGAATTTAAATTCAAATTTGAATCGGATATATAAACTTTTGACTTATAAACTTTGGGTCTATAAACTTTAGGTGTATAAACTTTAGATGTATACAAATACTATATATAAAAAATATTTGAATTTAAATTCAAATTTGAATCGGATATATAAACTTTTGACTTATAAACTTTGGGTCTATAAACTTTAGGTGTATAAACTTTAGATGTATACAAATACTATATATAAAAAATATTTGAATTTAAATTCAAATTTGAATCGGATATATAAACTTTTGACTTATAAACTTTAGGTCTCTAAATTTTATGTGTAAATTTGAGGTGAACTCAAATTCAAATTTGAATCAGATATATAAACTTTTGACTTATAAAATTTAGGTCTCTAAACTTTATATGTGTAAATTTGAGGTGTACAAACTTTAGGTGCATAAAAATTACTAAAATAGAAAAGTAATGCGATGCCGAAAAAGGAAAGTTGAGGGAGGGGGAACCGCGCTAGGGGCGATCGCTGGTAGCGATCGATCGCCCCTTAGCCTTTCCGGAATGTGTGATACCTAAATGCGTGGAAATGACATGTGAGGTTAGATTGGTAGGGTTGTTTTCTATAATAATCCATTTATTAGGGCCTCTTTTTTCAAATAAAAGTTCTGAATTAATTTCCGTCATATGGTACAAGCCATGATATACAGTATGTTACTACAAGGTGGGCCGTATTATGGGATGCAGAACGAATGGGCTTGGCCCAGTCCACATGCCAAAGGATCAAGTCAACAATCATATTACTCCCTCCGTTTCAAAATGTTTGACACCGTTGACTTTTTAGTACGTGTTTGACCATTCGTCTTATTTAAAAATTTAAGTAATTATTTATCCTTTTCATATCATTTGATTCATTGTTAAATATACTTTCATATACACATATAGTTTTACATATTTCACAAATTTTTTTAATAAGACGAACGGTCAAATATGTGCTAAAAAGTCAACGGTGTTAAATATTTTGAAACGGAGGGAGTACTATTTACTAGTATGAAGAAACGGATTCGCTAGATTTTTGTCCATAGAAAATAGGGAGAAAAACTTTCGATTTTTTGGTTGTCAGATTTGCCTCAAGATTCGTGATGGTACAAGCCGTGCGTGCTAGCGACTTGATCTGTCACAAGTTTCTGAATAATTAGACAAGTTACATATTAGTACATTCCATTCCACTTACATCCGAGTTACAATATATATTTACATTGTAGTTACATTTAAAAGATTTTAGAGAAATTATCTTTCGACAATTTTACAGGTAGTACCATGAAGAAAACATCGAACAACATATCAACTAGCCAAGGTTCTTCTTCCTCGAATAGCTTCTCCCCGACGTGTTCCAATATATAGCTTTGTCAATACTAAGATTGATACGGTGTTTGTAAACGTTGTTTGAAACAGATTATTCACCGGATTATTTTCCTTGGACAATAATAATATGGATTATACATAATAGCATCATTTTTTTTTTTTTGAAAAAGATGTGCGCCCATAATAAAATACCCATATTTATGCTGTACATTGCAGTGCAGAGGTGTGGTGGACAAAAGGTGAGCGAGTTGCTTTAATGTAGTGTCCTCTCAGTGTCCCTTCAACTAAGGCCTCCTCCAACAAGGGTGAGTTAACTAGCTTATAAATCTCCACATCAGTTTTTGTACGATGTGGAAGAGAGAGAAGATAAGGAGAGAGAGTGCACTATCTCTTCTTCAAGAGCTAAGCTCCTAAACAAAATGTGAGAGGGGTTGTGGAACCCAAAGCATTTTGAACAATGTGCTATGAGACAACCTATTAAAAAGGTAGACTTTTTGCTATCTCTTGTATGAGGTGGCCAAGCATGAGCTAATGCACTAGCTCAACCATTGAAGGAGGCCTAATGACATCTTCTTCTTGTTGCTGTTTGTTTTGTTTGGGATACTGCTTGACTTGGCCAGTATACTCAAGTGAAGCTACTGTACGAGTAGTAGAATGGTTATTGGAATCTGGAGAAAAAAAAACATTACGGGATCCTATGCCTCCACAGTTGACTTCATGTCCTCTTTTTCTCCATTGGTCAAACATACTCCATTTCATTCCATTTCCGGTTATTTGAAATGCAGGATTGCGAAACTTGAAAACACATGATTTTAACGGGAATATAAGTGTAAAATAGAGAATGACATGTAAATGATTATTTACGGTCAATAAGAAAAAAACACATGAAAATAGGTATAGGAGTCATTTTCTGTTATTTGTATTTTTCTCCTTTTATTTTCTTTTAACAGCACATACTTCTTTTTTTGGTCTTTTCACCGGATAAGAGGTTAATTCTTCTTCTCATTGAGGACACAGAGAAGAGAGAAGTGGGGTGTTATAGAATAATTCATGCATGTTGCATAGTGATGTCAAATTACCTCCATATTTTAATAAAATATCTGACGCCGTAGACTTTTTGTCCAACGTTTGATCATTCGCCTTATTCAAAAAATTTATGTAATTATCATTTATTTTATTATGACTTCACATAATCAAATGTTTTTTAAGCATGACATAAATATTATTATATTTGTATAAAAATTTTGAATAAAATGAATGGTCAAACGTTGGTCGAAAAGTCAACAGCGTCGTACATTAAAATACAGAGGGAATACTACATAGCCCCACATATTTATTTTCGACCTGTCCCACCTCTCCTTGCGTCCATCTGTGACTACTGTAATGTATACATGTGCATCGTTTACTTGCATACATGCATGTACTACTAGATCTCACTTGCCTTGTGTATGATAGTAACGTAGTACTATTTGGTCCCTATCAAATTTCTCACCCTCTATAGCATGGCTCTTGGCTGCCAATGTGCAATTATTCAGCAAAACTAGTGATCATGCCACACTTCATTAAAGAAATATCTGTTTACCAAGAGCTAGGAATTTCGTGAAGTATTGACGAGCCTGACTAACCATGGAAAATTTCTTGGCCTCACTTACGAAGGGTGAGTTTTTATATATAAATAAATGATGGATTATGGATAAAAATTGATATTATAATAATTATTTGAAGACACAAATGAATGAATTAATTATAGAAAGTTGTATGTTTGGTTTTAAAAAAAAACAAAGAATTTTTTTTGCAACAATATACCATTTAGAAACTTAGGAACCATACTTGCAAATAATCCATAATTCGTAAGCTACAAAGAATGGGCCCAAACTGAGAAAATATTTGAAAATTTTCTTGTAGAGGATGTTCACCTTTGGCCTTGTTTAGTTCTCGAAACAAAAACTTTTCACCATCATATCGAATGTTTGGACACATGCATAGAGTATTAAATATGGACAAACAAAACCAATTACACAATTTGCGTGTAAAATTGCGAGACGAATCTTTTAAGCCTAATTGTGCCATGATTTGACAATGTGGTGCTACAGTAAAAATTTGCTAATAACGGATTAATTAGGCTTAATAAATTCGTCTCGCAGTTTCCTTGCAGAATATGTAATTTGTTTTGTTATTAGACTACGTTTAATACTTCAAATGTGTATTCATATATCCGATGTGACAACCAAACCCAAAATTTTTCTCAACTAAACAAGGCCTTTGTTTATCTATTTTTTTCCCAGTTAATATAAAAACAATGCTTTCACTACTCAATTTATTAACAAGCAATAAATATAATAAATAGCATGAAGTGACCTTTCACTCAAAAACCTTAGCTAGGTGGGGTTTTGTCAAGCCATGGTATGTGGTGTGTTTCCCCACATGATAGGATAGATCAATGGTCAAGCAAAAGGTGGAAATAGAAAAGAAAGAACAAGAGAATATAGCACACAAGAAGGAGAAGGTAGAAGAAAATGCCAAGCCTCTCCAATCTCCATACATTACAAACAAGAACCAAAAAACAACAAAAGAGAAAAAAGTTTAGGTAAAAAAAAAAGAAGAAGAAGAAGAGGAGAAATTAAAGGTTGCTCGTGCCGTATGTCAGATGTTGCTCGTGACATTGCCTAGCTAGTAGCACAACAAAACGTACTGGCCTTGGCCCATATGGGCTCACACCCCATGTGTCGTGTGCACGAACCCATCCATGCACGTACAACTTTCAATTTTATCTTGTTTGGATGACATTAACATGCACCACGTACGTGTACAGAAGCTTTGCAAGCAACTAATTGTTTATCCCTTAATTTCTCATTTTGTCCAAAACTTAGCTTGGTACTGACTAGTAGTACAATGTTTCATCGCAATTTAAGGCAGCCTTTGATTGATCTTTTTCTTTCCCAAGTTTGTTAGCACAACCAAAGGTCCAATTTAAAATAAATTATTCAACGGATTATCTTCATGAATTATCTACTTAATTATAGGAATAAAATAATATTTTAGGAAATAAACTTATTAGAGCAGGTACAATAGCAGGCTATAAACCAGCTATAACCACATATCGAGAAGAAAAGAGAAGAGAGAAGAAAGCGGGCTACAAATTTATAGCCGGCTACAACACGGACTCCAATACGCTATGAGTGTATTAGAGGTAGGACCGGGTGTTAATGATGTATTATATTTTTATAGGTAACTATTGTATGAATGGGCTATTAGATTGGTTATAAATGATTTGGAGCCAGCAGTTGGCTATACTATTGAACTTGCTCTTAAATAGCTTGGAACAAGTGGTTTGAACAATCCATTTAAAAAATATTTTCCAAAAAATATATATTTTTAGAAACATGGAGCAAATAATCTATTGTAATTACTTCATCTGTTTCACAATGTAAGACTTTCTAGCATTGACCATATTCATTCTATATCATTAGCATCTACTGTATATGAATGCGGTCAATGCTAGAAAGTTTTACATTGTGAAACGGAGAGAATATCTAGTAAAGTAGCTTATAGAAAAGAATATAACACCGAAGTCCTTTACATTCAGCAATCAATGGCCTACGGTGATAATAATCTCAGTTTGGCGCTCTTGGATTTCGAAGAAAATATACAGACTCCAAAGTCAAATATATTTGACCAGAGGAAATAATAGCATTTATGAAGTCGATGAAGAGGTAGAATGATGCTCGTTGTTATGCCTTTGTCTCTACCTTTTAAACTAGTACTCCTAGCACTCTAATCTCCAAAACAAGGTCCCAATTCAAATGTTGGTCCCCAACATATTCCAATTCAAACACAGATTCTCAAAATCTGTCAGCAAGCAAGCTTGCTGAAGAAGCACCACTACTTGTGCATTATTGAAGGTCAAGTGAACGATTCTTTAAAAAACGAGAGAGAGAAAAGCTCAGATCAGGATATATCTCATATGAAAACACACAGAGAGAAACACACACACAAATTCAGATCCCCAGACAAGGAGATCCACATGGCAACAGCTCAGAGCTCACACGCACTCAGATGCATTTCGCTCGATCACCTGACACCCAAAAATAATTAAACAATCAGCGGCAGCAGCATCCACATTGATCACCACTACGGCCCTGTTTAGACCCCTGATAAAAGTTTACATCCTATCACATTGAATATTTGACACATATATAGAGTATTAAATATAGATAAAAAAATAACTAAGGTATACTTTATTTTATTATAAAACTACGTTTAACACTTTAAATGTATGTCCGTATATCCAATATAATACGTTAAAACTTTACACCTAGATCTAAGCACATCCTACATTTGGGTTTGCAATGCATGCGTGCAGCGACCTGGCTGGAGTATGGCCATCAGCAAACGACGTGGAGAGCCCACATCTGCTAATAACTAATTAATTAGGCTTAATAAATTCGTTTTGTAGTTTTTAGGCGAGTTATGAAATTAGTTTTCTCATTCGTATCCGAAAACCCCTTCCGGCATCCGGTCAAATGTCCGATGTGATACCCAAAAATTCTTTTTTGAACTAAACACACCCTAAGTACCAAGTACTCCAAGCTACTGCTTTAAATCTATCTTAATTAAATCGCCCTTAATGTAACCATCTAGTGCTTGTCCTATTAGTAGTGGAATACGGTACAGTAAAAAGATCAATGTAGCCATGAATGATACTACTCTACTAGTAGTACAATCGTTTGTCCTGTGCAATGGGGCTTAACAAAACCTGTACAATTGTCTCACCTAACAATGTGTAGCTTTAATTGATTATCACTGCCACTAGTACATGGAGTACAATTGAGCACTACTCCCTCCGTCTAAAAAAAGACAAACACTGGTTTCTGTATCCAACGTTTGATTATCCGTCTTATATAATTTTTTTTATAATTACTATTTTCATTGTTGTTAGATGATAAAACATCATTAATACTTTATACGTGACTTGTCTTTATAATTTTTTTAAATAAGACAGTCAAAAGTTGGACACGGAAATCTAGGGTTTGTTTTTTTTTTTCTTTTTTTTTTTGGACGGAGGGAGTACTCACTTACAGCTACAAGAGGCCCTGAAGAAACAGAATTGCATTTTGGATTAAGCACAAGAGTCAGATCAAAACAGTGGTGTGCTAGTACTAGTAAAGAAAGAAGATTGCCGGGAAGCTTTATTCCAAAGGAAGGGAATTCCCAGCAGGCAGCAGCAATCAATTTTGTTGGCGAAAGTTATAGTTGCTCGGCCATTGTAGCAGCTGCAGCACTAGTCATCTCGCTTTCGTGACAGTTACAACTCGTAAAATAGCTACTGCAGCCATCCATTATGGTTATGGCGATGTGCAGCAATGTTTTCTGCACTAGTAGTAGTACTGATAAAGAGGCAGACTCGAAGTTTCTGCTCTGGATTCAAATCGATCTTTTGGATCAGAATTCAATTGCTGCAACTATATTAGATTAGCTTTTGATTTTAAAAAAACACAGGTTTAATGTACTACACAAGATTTAATGTTTTGAAATAAAGAAATACGCCTTTGTAAAAATCAACGAGATAGGATGTTTGACCTGCAGGCTGCCTAGCACGAGTTGGTTGTGAATGGCCGGAGAATCTAATGCACTTGTGGCAGAAAATGCAAGGCATCGTGGAGACATGCGTGGAAGAAGCTTGTGATCCGCTGCTTTGCCCATAAGTTGACCTATAGAGTACTCCAGAGTAGAGCGTGCAAGGAGCATAGTTTATTGACCTGCATCGTGCTGCTACTACTACAACTTGTGCAGGGACGACATGTGCATTAATCTGGATTTGGACTAATGAGACGAGAGAGAACAGCAGCAGTGACCACCTCGAGATGCCTGAGATCTATTAGTAATCATGACCAACGGAGGGGGAATCAAGTGCCAAACCGTCAATAGCCAAACCAAGCCCAAGAGCGATGATGCTGAGTGAGAGGGACAAGGGAAGAAACAAGAAAAAGCTAAAGCATTGCATTTGCAGGAATGGAGGGAGCAGGCTGACACCTACGTGCGGCCGTACGCTCCAGAGTGCGTACTATCATTGTGCAATACCATCACCAGGTAGGTCTGGTGCTGCCTCTGGAACAAATTGCATGTTTCCTCTAGCTCCTTGTGCAAGCAGAGACCCAGGGAGACATTCATGGGTCATTCCCAATCGCAGAAGTGCAGAACGCCAGAACCCATCGTCCAGATGGAGGATTCTGAACCAACTCAAAGCAAACACTGAAACTCACTGTGCTCTACTGTCAACTCACGTACACCCACACGACCACACTTGCCCAAAAAAAAAAAAAACACAGGGACGCATGCAAGATAAATTCCTTTTGATATGTACTCCCTCCGTACCATAATATAATGGATTTTGAGTTTTTACTTGTAACGTTTGACCACTCGTCTTATTCAATTTTTTTTGAAATTATTATTTATTTTATTTGTGACTTGCTTTATTATCTATAGTACTTTAAGCACAACTTTTCGTTTTTTATATTTGCAAAAAAAAATTGAATAAGACGAGTGGTTAAACGTTACAAGCAAAAACTCAAAATCCCTTATATTGTGGGACGGAGGGAGTATATCAATTCCTCTTTGATGAAAACTGGGGAAAATAGGCTTAATCCTGATACAATCGCAAAAATATTAAGCTGAAGCAACAGAAGAAGTCGTGCTTACCATCGTGGAAGAGAAAAATATAACTTGGTACGTGCCGGGAAGCGGGATGATTAACCTCATGACTCACCGAACAGTAGGATGTGCCAGCATGGAAGGCGCAGTTAACACAAAACCCAACATTCTCATGCATTGCATAGCAAAGCTGAGATTAATCAACAATTACCCAAGTAAAACCCCAACGACTCTGTTTATTGGCCGCCACTTCCAGGAGTAATTTATTCTCCATCAAATACCAGGTTAATAAACAACTAAATTAGTACCCCCAAACCCTAAATACAATGATGGTACACACAAAACATTCACATGTATTTGTCTTGCATCCAGGGTCCAGGGATGACCCCACCTCTATTCCTTATATCCAGTAAAAGTCAAAACAAAAAAAATGTACAAACTGCTCCAGTCGCCACATTAAGCCTCGATACCCAGTTAGAAAATTTTCTATACCAACCTAACAGAAAAAAAAAATACATTAGCGACCTCCAATGAGAAGGAATGTAACTACAATATCATGCCTTTTTTTGTTGACAAGCCTCAACAATTTCTGTGATATAAAAGTAAAAACCTTATAGCATCATCTGTTAACAACTGCACAAGAAACTGGGAACATTCTTGTTATACGAGGTTCAAATCTTTTACTTCTTATTTGGACTACTTCAGCGAATAATTCTACTACCCAGAGAAGCAGACATATATATTGCAAATTTTATTCATTGACTGCTGGCAAAGAACTACTTTAGACAAGCTTCTAACAAGAAGCCTACACAGCTATGCTTACTCACTGCGACTCCCATCTTATCTGAAAATCTCGACTACTGTAGATGTTTTGTATTACATATGAATATATGTCAGACAACAACTAAATTTTGGGAAATGCAAATAAGAGAACCTAACATGATGTGTAAGCTCTAAAGCCAATCGAAGCACAAACAAGCTTTATAAGAATGAATATTCAACTTCATGATGTGCTTAGAAACTAACAGCATATTAATTTGCTCTTATTTATCCTGTTATAATCTGCAACATTTTTATCCTATTGTGATCGAACTCCAGATGGTGTCATTAATGAATGGGAAGGGATCTTCTATGTCATTCTTTCCCTTTTCATTTGGTAAAAGACATGCCCACTTGCAAATTAACAACTTTAATCACATGCAAACAACAAACTACAAGGAAACTGGAACAGTAACACAGGGGAAAAGGACTAATCAGTTATGCTCACCATCAGATGTCCTCTATGCAGATCCCTCCTGGATCAAATAGAACACTTGAAAGCTTGTAAACCATTGAGGCAACAAAGCATCAATGCTGGTGTTTTTCTTTACATCAACCAGACGACCGATAACCCCACCTCAGTATAAATCATGATTTCTGGATGGCAGCTTTGCCAAACTAATGCAAACTCAGTTACCCCGTTATGATGTCCAAACTACTCAGAATCAGTATCTATTGATAAACAGAGTCGAGGCCTAACAGACCGAGGCTGGCGAGGATGAGAAAATATATTTTCTATCCTTCTTGGATTTAAATCAGCTCCGCTACGTCTTTCAATGTTTGTGCTCAGAAATGCAGAAGCTGCAAAAAACGAGTAAAGGAATTATGCCAATATTTTGGACCAACTGAGCAATCACAACAATAATTGCTGATAATACATGATGATAGTGGTGGGAACACCCAACAATAACCACTAGCAGACAAAAGACCTGGATGTTCCTGCATATAAACTATAGTTCCTGCATATGTTCCAACCAAGCATAACCCCTGTTATACAGGCGACCATAACAGACAGCAAAATCCATAGAAATTGTAACTACCAAACCACCCTAGAGATGGGCTGATAATAGAAGACAGGCTTAGAAGCATTTGGTATAATAAATATCTTGATACTACGCAAATTCCTTCAAAATTGGTAGTGTTACTGAAGAAAAGAGAAAGCAGGTCCTGGTGTGAATCGACATTTGCTACAAGTATAAGCTTAGCAATACAATTGGTGATGTGGGTCTCTGCAGCCCCTAAAAAATGCATTAAGAGCAAAAACTAATGAACTCTTTACTCATGAAACAAAAAGGTGGAATAATCATGCTTGGTAACTTAGTTGAAGACATACTCAAGGATCACCAAAGCAATACAATTGGTGATGTGGGTCTCTGCAGCCCCTAAAAAATGCATTAAGAGCAAAAACTAATGAACTCTTTACTCATGAAACAAAAAGTTGGAATAATCATGCTTGGTAACTTAGTTGAAGACATACTCAAGGATCACCAAAGGTTAGCAGCAACTATGTTTCCAGTAGTCTTATCCACATTGTGCTAATTCATCACTGTTTTCTTTCCAGTCAGTAATCAGTTCACAACAAAATTATGTTAAGATAATTATTAGCCAATTTAACTAGTTATGAAAACAAGGAAAAGCAAAGTATCACGCACGGATATAATATCATACAAGGAAATAATTCAACTGAAAAAAAAAAGATGACTAAGCAAATGGATAGAAATTTAAGTTGTTGGTAAAAATATTTCAAGAGTAAACCATTGCCTTAGAATATAACTGTCACATGAATAAAGAACTAAACTCAGAAAAGGGAGACAAACCAGCATCGGTCAATGGTTCGATCCCTGTCTCTGTTGATGGAATTTGTGGCTGTGAATTGACATCAGCAGGTGCAGGCTCTTCGTTACCACCTCCACCCGCTGCGAGTGTAAGGGATATCCAATCATCAGACTGAACCCCATTTGGTGCATTAGCACGCTCGCTAAGTTCTTCCTGAAGAGGAACAGAGGAAGGTTGACTTGGAAGAAAAATTTGCAAGGATGGATCATCGCCAACCAAAGCCAGTGGGTTATCAACCAAACTTCCATGCATTTCATTACTATTCCGGCAGACTGAAAGAGCAGGAGTTACCGAAGCCTCCTCTACGCCAACATTACAATCAAGAGAATAGTCATTTGGTGCTAAGCCAAAGGAATTGTGTGAACCAACAAAAGTATTATGGACATCAGTATCATTCCCAAAAAACTGGAAGCCTTGTTCAGGTTGTTGATAAGAAGAATGCATTTGCCAGTTATTCATCTCAAAATCATCAACATTGTTACTCAATAAACCAAGGCCACTTGTACCAACGCCGGCATCTTCCTGGTACCTTTCAGTATATCCAGTACCATTAGTGGTGAAAGGAAAACCACTACCATTTGCAGTGGTAGTATTGTCATAAACAGCTGGTGGACAAACCATAGCATCATTCTCTTCATCAGAATCACTAAGAACAATGACGTCTGTGGCATTATGTTGTTGCTGTGGTCTATCATCTGTATTGCATGCTTGGCCAAAATTGAGAGAGAAACTGTCAAACTCATTATTACCATTGTTCAATGATAAGTCAACATGCCTATTGCTCTCTTGGTTCACACTTGGGTCTTCCCCGTCTCTATAACTACTAGTTGGGCTATTGCTCATATGCATAATGTTGTTTAGAGCTCGGAACCCACTATTGTTTTGCATGTGATTTCCAACCACAGAAGGCTTCTTGTCATCTGCTTTACTACTAACTTCCCAGATTCCATTTGGATTTCTCTTTATTCCAATTTTCAAAGATTTCTGTCCATCAGAAGTACCTTCCATCATTTGTTCATTTCCATTTTGCATGGCAGGTTTGACATCTTCCTTAGGATTACAAAGGGTACCATCAGGCATATGCCACTGAGATAATTCTCTACTTGCAGCATCACCCTTCACACGCCAAGATCCGTCAGGCTTGACATCAACCTCATTGACATCCTCATTGCAATTGCGCAACTGCATCCAAAAGAAAAATAATCACAAAATGCTGTGGATCTGATAAAAGGATTTAGAGGTACAATGAAAACTTACCAGAGAAGTAATCCTA
Organism: Oryza longistaminata; assembly: GCA_009805545.1. NCBI lineage: Eukaryota > Viridiplantae > Streptophyta > Magnoliopsida > Poales > Poaceae > Oryza > Oryza longistaminata. Next base: position 38,404,473 of record CM020183.1, read on the forward strand.
TTGAAGTAAGGATCAATCATCAAGCTCTCAAGAGAGTAATTCTTTAAACATATTGGACATTGCCACTGTATAGAAACAAGAGAAAAGAGCAATCAGAGGATATAAAAGGAAAATATGAAAGCATCAACATGTCAAAAGGTGGGTTGTGAGCTCCAGAAAAAAGTAACTCTTTCCTGGATGAACACACATGTATCTGAAGGATGAGCATCAGGGAACACAAGATCTAACCTTGCGGGACCGTTGATTCAATTCCACAAAAGTTTCAAGATCAAAACAACCCATGTGAATGCAAGGCTTGAATCTCCCAGCAATCCTCATTCTGGATCCACTATTCTGAAGACATGTTAGAAAACAAATTAGATTAGTCTCCAATCTTGCATCACAAGAAAGGCTTAGCCTTACACACATCTTGACATGACATTAGAACCTATATGTGCTAAAACTACTCCAGATCAATGAACAATGGACATCAATAACCTGATAGAATGACTATATCTGCATACTGTAGTGTACACTTAACAAACATATGTTAAGCTAACTAAACAGTTATACGTAACAAAAACTCACAGGGCAACGAAGGTTGACTGTAACAGACTCTGCTACCACTTCCAAATCACTGTCACTATCAGCATTCTCTGCAGTGTCTCCACCTCCGAGACAGCGCCGAACACGGGCAAGAGCATGCTCAAAAGACTCTCCTTCAGCTTCCTTTGGAACTAAGTTCAAAACCTGGTTAAACAATAGCTCAATTAGAATCAGAAAAGGTGTTAGCTAAGAGAATTGTTGGCCTTTCTAGAGGAATGAAACATCTCAAGGAAATAAAGACAGCGCTTAGCAATCCCCCTTTCATTATTATGCTTAAAATATACGTTTCTTCCTTTAAGCAAAGAGGAGGGTAATAAAATTTCAGACATTTCCAGGTAATAACTTTATTAAATTTTGTAATTCATCAGAAAATGTTAAACTAAACCATGCATGACTACTTCAATAGGAACATGTAACATAATACGACCATAATGTACATACTGCTTAAAAGTAGAGCAAAATTGTTTCTTTTGAAAACAGAGGAGTAAGCACTTCACAGCAACAATTAGCCAAGATATGTATTTATATGCTTCAATAGAGAATTTGTGGAACGAATTTCTATTAAGAACATCACCATCAAAATGGATTGAACTGGAAAGCCATTCAACAGTTCTAAACTAAAAGCAGTTTGGTGTACAAGAAACAGTTCAAAAAGAAACACGCATATAATGCTCAGATCATTGAAGTCATAACTTGCAAAAATATCCCTATTAGTCATTGCCACCAACCAACAGATAAAGGTAATGTTAATCTTTGCAAACTATATGATTTTTTTTGTGGTGTAATTTGCAGTTTTCCCTATCAGTACTCAGAGCTTGACCATAATGCCAATGAAGGTTGATGGACCAAGCGGCTAACTAGATTTCTTTCCTGGTCAGATGAGTGTTGAAAGAACCCTTAGAGAATGAAATTTGAGAACCGTTTGGAAAGATCTCGACAGTATAAAGTCCTAATTTGATTCTTGTGGCTCATAAACGCGGCGGAGGTGGCAAGCTGCGAGCGCGCGAGGCCGTCACGTCAGCGCTGCCGTCCTCCTCCCCCAGTTGCCGCTGTCCTCCCCCCATCGCCGCCGCTGTCCTCCCCCCATCAGCGCCGCCGTCTTCCTCCCCCATCGCAGCTCGCCCCTGCACGCTCACCGCTGCCACCGGCGAGCAGAGCCATTTCCCTTTCTTCCTCTCTCTCCGCAGCCAAGGGTATTTTGGTCTTAAAACCCCCCAAAGTGGCAAAATATCCTGAAGGTAACCTATTGAGTGGCATTTTATCCTTTGCATTCTAGTGGGTGGCATTTCGTCTAAACCCAACGAATGGAGTGGCATATTGTCCTTTTTCGTAGACAGGATTTGCGTAATAAGAATAGAAAGCCTTACAATCATTAGAAACCAGAATAAGAAATAAGCCAAGTCTCCAGCTCTCCATATGCAAGATTCACATGGTGGCTGGTGCCCACTGGGTAAGATAGGTGATACTGTTGTGGCGACTGATGATTCAGACTCATGGCCATGATTCCTAGTGACTAGATAAGACAACAACTACTGTCAACCGATGGTTTGTTCTCACAGTGCTTCCTAAACTAAGAGAATGCACTATTCTTCCAAACCTTAATGCTGGTTTTCAACGGTATCACCCCTAGCTGCAGGACTCTGCAAGCTTAACTGGATCTTCAACCAGGCCCTGTTCTTTTCAGCTACTTAACTGGATTACTGTCACAGATTATTTGCTCCATGCCTCTAAAACTACGTTTTTCTCAAAAAAAAAACTTTCTTCTACTGCATTATTTAGATCCCTTGTTCTATGCTGTATTCGTTAAGTTTATTTATCAAATATTTAATCTATATCTATGATCATGTAAATAATCCATGACAATAATCCGGTCAATAATCTGTTTCAAACTGGGCGGTAAATTTTTCTCATACTAAACACATCCAGCTAAGATTCTCAATGAGACTTTCCACCTAAGAGTTATTGCGAATATGATTTTAGGAGATTTTATAGAAGCATTAAAAATACAGAAGCAAATTTTTACAGGCCGCCACTAGAAGATAAAGCAAATTTTAACTACAGATCAATGAAAACAAGCCCAAAGGTTTTGTAACATAACATGGTTCCATTTTAAGGTTGTAACTCCACTCAATACACGTTAGGTTCTGTCAACCGGAGAACAACAAAAATGGCACAACTTAAAATAGAATAACATACAGGAATATCAAATAGGATAGCCAAATCTCTGCCAATTAGTATCTAGATCTTACCAATGCGACAGAAGGAAATTGAACTTACCAGTGGACCATCATCCCGTCCATTTATCCCTAGTAATTGAGAACCAGGTCTAGTCACTACTCGTACAGAAATACCTGAACATAAAATGAAACTAAAATTACACAGATAGTAACTTATTTTAAAGAAAGACCAACGTGAAATATTAACCAACAACAGCATAACTGCACAACATATAAGACAATATTTAAGCTGGGATGCAATTCAAATACGAAAGTGAATCAAATTGTGCTACAAAATCATCAACAATACCATTAACATGCAATTCTGCATATTGGGGCCACTGCATCCTGAACTGAACTTTGTCATTCAAAAGCATGCACCAAACCTGTCAACACATTCACTGCTTCAGATAGTGTAAACGAACAATATATGCATGCATATCTTAGATTTATGCAAGGAAAAAAACAATACAAAATGAATTAAACCATGTTTCATCATTGGACGAAATAAATTCGAAATCAGCCTGGTCCACATAAATTCAAACTTTTGCACAAAGAAAATTTCTTTGTACAATGCTAGCAAGTAGCATCCACATGGTACAGATGAAAATTTGCAACAACACAAAGTAAATACAGTTGGCTTGTAACAGAACAAATTAAGAATATTTCATGTTACATAGAGAACATAACTTATCCACAGTGCTTTGTCTTCACAATCCAACCAATGAAAAAAATTGCACAATAGACGCATTACTCATATTGTGTGAATTCCATGTTATAAAAGGAAAATGACTTGGTCAAAGGTTTGCCTTCACCATTGATAAGAGCTATTCATATAAGCCTAAAATCAACAAAAAACTTATGAACGTCCTAAACAACTGAGTGGCATAAACCCATATGGTTTCTTACTTGGTACTCAAGAGCATTATGATATTACAATATTGACGCAATATTAAGTTGAACTGAGGATTCCAAAACTCAAGCATATTTAACTTAGCTTTGTAGAATAGAACAAACCTGGAGGTCATATTCTTGTCTCTGGACAGTTTCTCTATCTGATCGAGAAAGCTGGAAGCTTTTCTCCACACTTTGAGGTACACTTGTTCTAAAGATATGAGAGGTTTAATAAGGATGTCATACATCACAAGTAACACATGATCATTAAACGAGACAATTTAGCGTAAATAGAATAGCAATTGAACCTTCTAAGCATACTGTTGTCCATAAATGTGCTAGACAAAATGTTGTATAGTCACAAATAACGTTAACTGGAGAATTTACCATATGTTACAAGGATTATTATAATGTGACAAGTAACTACTAAGAAGAGCCTTGTACAATATATGGAGAGGCATGTGACAAAGTAAACTCATGACTATGAAGTATCAATAATAGATTTTACCTATGTATGTAATTATGAGCCGTAGTGTAACTGTAAACATTCTATGATTGTGCGACAATGAAAAAAATTTAAGAGGCATGATGAAAAAAGTGTCATGAACTGCTTTTCTATTTGAAGGAGTGACTGAAAGGGAGAGCCTAGCGAGCTACCAGTGAATGTAAATAAAGGTGTTGGAAAAACTGCCATTTTTGCAAAGACGAAATAGAGAAAGAAGAGCATCAATAATAAATAAATAGTCAGCCACGGATTATTATCAGTTAAAATGTTGCCAGTAAGAAGAATCCATTTATACCCACCCATCATTTGTAACACCAGATGAAACGAATTTCACTGGGAGTAATGGATTTCCAGCAGTGACCCAAAATCTGCAAATTCAAAGCATGTAGCTGCAGCAAATCAAAACTTAATCCCATTTTGTAGAATATATGGTGATAAACTGGAAACCATTTTGTACAAGTTTCAAAAAAATCCCCAAGTAATCTCATGCACAGAGGAGGTGATACATTATTCAACTGTGTGAAATCAGAAGATCAAAATTAATTTCATTAATGAGATATGCAATTGACAAACAAGGTAAAAGCCACACATCTTGAATTCTTGATGTTTGTCTTTTCGTTCACTGTTTTCCATTTTCATATCTCACAAGCAAAATCAAGTTTGCACATGGAATTACAAGAGCATGTACTATCACCTTCCCTAAATATGTTTTTGTTTTGATTTTTCTTTAAAAAATGCAGTGGTTTCCACCACAGATTTACCTGCTTAACCCCACCCAAAGAAAAATCAAATAGTAGAAAGACATACGGGTCTGCCCGACTCAGTCGGCATAATTCACAGTAGAAAACGGGTGGAACTTCAGCGCTCTCCCCAGGCTTATCTGGAATGAGTACACAATTCAAATGTTGCCACACTTGGCATCGCTGATCTTCACACTGCAGAAAGACATGATACATGATTTAAATAATAATAATAATAAGAGGGATGGCACATGCCGTAACGATCTTTCAAAAAGAAAGGAATGTAAGAAATAAAAAATGTTATAATACCTGGATCATGCTGTCATTAACCATTGTGCTACTGCAAATGCAGCGAACTTTGGCCTCTGGCTGGAAAGAGTCATAGGCTTCCTCTTTAGGCCTGAAACTGAAATCTGATCCGCTGTGGCTCCTGGTAGCTAGATCAGGAGCACATTGGATTTGCATTTTCCTGCTAATGAAGGCATAAAGATCTCAAAAGAGAAGCACCACTGATTTCATCTCAAATATCCACACTATTATGCCACATGGTCAATTTTATGAAACAATGAAATTTAACCTGTATGTATCATCAACAATTTTTGCCACTGCCTCCTTGGTGAGAGAATTTTTCCTTCCCCATCCATGATGCCTTTGACCTGCAACAAGAAAAGAACACACAAATTTAGGTTTTTAAAACTAGAAAATAGAAAAGGCATCATCCGTTCATGCTGATGGATTAGGCAGCACTGAAACAAATACAGGGAATGAAACAGTGCAAAATTTAGCATGTCAGTACATGACTTGATATGTAAGGTACTAACATAGACCAGGGAAGCAGAAACAACAGACAAATGCATACCTTGCTCATCTGTTAAGAGTGCCAACACCCTATCAATAAGATCCTGTGAGAATATAAGAGAAGTATATCAGAAAACAAAAGACAACGAGCTAAGAAATAGCTCATTGAAATGAGCTCTTCGTATCAGATCACCATTACCACCAAAGATCCCACCAATGCTGTATTATGAGTCTATACTACCGGTTCACCTCAAAAGCCGTCTGATAGATGGTGATGTAAAAAAGATTAACAGGAACAAAATTTGCTGACCTGCTTCTTTCCTTGCTTTGGTAAGCCGAGCTGATTTAATATATCTTTGAGTTCCTTTATTCTAAAGTATGCCAGTTTATCCTGCAATGAAAAAGGCAAAGGGGTCAATGCTAAAGTTACGAAAGCAATTCATTTGGCATGACACACACATAAGGTACAACTGGCGTTTGATCCATGGACTAAACACTGGGATCAATTCCAAATCAAAGCAGAGATACTCTTGCCTGGAATTAAGCATGACGCAACTAACCATGCTAAATTAACTGTCATGGAACACAAGGACCCAAACTACCAAACTGAAGAAAGTGAAAATTAGCAATTTTCTGAGCAACTTAATTAGTGACCGGCGGGCGGGGGAACGCGCGACTACCTTGCAGCTGGAAACCAGGTCCGCCATCGGCTCCGCCGCCGCCTCGGTTCGCCCGCCTCCCTACTCCCGCACCACCTCCGCCGCCGCCACGACCATGTGCGGGGGGGAAACCGATCGGAAGGGGGACCCAAACCGCCGCCGCAGGGGGCAAGACGAGATCCGGCGGGCGGCGCAGCGAATTGGGGAATGGCGACTCCACACGCGCAGCCAAGCCGCAACCCACTTTCCTCCTCGCCCTCGCCTTGTTTTGTATGGATGCGTGGGGTTTTTTTCCTCTTTTCTCTTCTCTTCTTCTCTCTCGCGTCGGCTCGACGAGGAGGGGGTAGTTCGTTGTGGTTTGTTTTTTTCTTCTCTTCTCTCTCCTATTCAGCCGCCGCGGCGGACGTATCGGCTGCTATCAAATCTGGTTTTGGGGCCGTACGTACGAGTCCGCGACCGGGACGAGGGGGGTGGTGGGTTGGTCAGGTCGCCTCTCCCACTTTAATTGCTACGCGCACACCACCGTCACCCGTCGCAGCTAGTATATCTCGAGTGGGACCTTGGGAGTGAGATTGACCCGCCACGTCATATCATACAGTGGATGGGCCGTGTTGCCACGTGGAGATAAACCTGATGGGCTGTATATGGGCTAAATTCACTTTAGGTCCGTCAATTTGGCGCTGAGTCTAAAATTCATCCCTGAACAAAAATATCAGGTATAACCCATCCTCCAACTCTCGGTACCGTAGCAACTTTGGTCCTAAGGCAGTATAACTCTCAGTTTTATCCGACGTGGCGCATTGACTCCAGTTAGCTATGCTGACTCGGACAAGCCTGGAGTCCACTGGTGCATGTGCGACGCGGTCACTGTGAGATTCCTCTCATCGTGAGGTCAATTGAGCTCCTGGCGAAGACATCCCCTCACACTCGTTGCCTCCCCTACTACCAAGCCGGCTGTCTAGCGTTGTTTCGTCGGAATGATGCCCATTTACCATCCCCAACGGCATGTCTGAGTTACCACAGGTGACTAGAGTTAATGTGCCACGTCGAACAAAAACCAGGAGTCGTATTGCCTTGAGATCAAAGTTGATAGTACAATGTTGGGAGTGGGGGATGGGTTATACTGGTATTTCAGTTAGACGAATTTCAAACTCAGGGTCAAATTAAGGGATCAAAGTGAACTTATTCTAACCTGTTGGTTCCTGATAGTTAGGCCAGATTTAGCCGGCTTGCAACATGGAGGTAAACATGGGCCGTATATGGGCTTTGTTGGGCACAGATTTAGCCCAACTAGCTAACGGACCTTATTTAGTGTAGACTAAACTGGGCCTTAATTATTATACGTTCAGTGTAGCCCAACTAGCTAATGGACCAAGTTGTCCAGTTTATAGAGGGGTGATGTTCGATTGTATTGTACTCTTGTCAGTTTGTCAACCTTTTATTTTGCTTATCTTCCCGTCCTAAAACGATAAGTTTATTTTTACTTATCCTATACATATATATCTATATCTATACCTACTTAATTTTTTTTAATTTTTCAATCGTCACATAATACGTTTTCGTCCGTAGGCAGGGCGCCTAGCTTCCTGCCCTTGCTGAGTGACGCCCTCCATCTTTCATGTCGCGTACAATGCACAAAGAACATAATCGGAAATCAGAAACTGATACAAAATCCAATCAGGTAATTACTACTTTAGAGAACCCAAGGAAAATGGAGAAAGGGAAGAAAGAAAAAAGCCCAGCCAACCTTGAAGTATCACATCGCCAATGTCTCATAAGCCTCAATCTGTATCACAAAACAAGAAGAAGCTCAATCCGAGCCAGCTCTGTCAGCATCACATATTGATGCCCACAACATGCCCAAATGGATGCCTAAATCAACAAAATCATCCTATATATGAACTCAATCAAACCAAATCAATGCCCACAGCATGCCCAGAAGGATGCCTAAATCAACAAAATCATCCTATCTAAGAACTGAATAGAACAAAAAAGATGTGAATCATTCATGTCCTAGTCCCAACCAAAGAAACTAGCTTCTCAAACCGACAACATGCTGAGGTCATCGACGCCACCATGCGCCATTGTTTGCTCGAGGCCGAGGACGAGGACACCGCTGCTCCCGCTACCTGAGGCTGAGGCCTCTGCTCACTGGGGTCACCGCCGCTTACGTCGAGGCCGTTGCTCGACGATGCCGAGGTCGATGCTCGTCGGGCAGTTGTTCGCAATCAGTGCTGAGGTTGTCGCCTCTCCCGCTGCTAGACAGGGCTGAGGTCGCTATTCGCCGAGGCCACTACTTGCCGTCGGGCTGGGGCCGCCGCCGCCACTACTACAAAATGAATTTTTCCTAGTGGCCATTTTCAGTTTTCTCTGGCTATTAACGCTACCACTAGTGACCAATGGCAAGTGAAAATACACCATCTTCACTAGCGGCCATCAACCGCTAGTGATACATAATTTTCACTGGCAGATGATCTAGCCCAGCCGCCAGCGAAAATCGTTTATGCCAGCGGTTAGGTTAAGACAGCCATCTGCGAAAATACGATTTTTACAGGTGGTCGGTTAAGACAACCGTCAGGCAAAGATAAATTTTGGAAAACAAAAAAAAACTCACATGAATATGGCTGCTCATTTCCACATATCCAGGGTCGGCCCTGGAGGGGGGACGAGCGGTGTGGCCGCTCTGAGCCCCCAAAATCGCAGGGCCCCCTCCCCTCCCCCCAAGGCGAAAGAGGCAAAGCGTCGCGCACGACGCGCGTTCAAGAGACCAGGGCCCTATTTAGTTCCATGGGCTAATTATTAGCCCCCACCTTTTAGTCCCGAATTAGCCCACAACGATCCAAACAGGTGGGCTAATTTGGGGCTAAAGTGAATTAGCCTCCTCAAAACATTAGCCCCTCCAAAGGGTGCTAATGGGGCTAATTTTCTGTGGGGACCATAAAAAACAGCCTTATCTCCCCCCTCTCTCTCCCTTCTTTGTACTCTCTCTTTACCTTTTAGCCCTAAATTAGCCCATGGATCCAAACATATCTTTTTTTTTAACGACTCGCACGAGACGGTGCGAAGTTCTAATGATAGAACAGGAAAAAATTACAAGATTACAATCCGAACAAGGCCCGAGCGGATGCAGAAGGCGGCGTCGCGAGATGCGTGGAAACAGAAAAAGAAAAGCACGCGTGATTGCCGCCGCCAACCGCGTCTCGCCATCGCCGTTGCAACCTCGTCGCACCCTCGTCGCACCCTCAACCCCAGCCATCGCGACTCGCCATCGCCGTTGCCCTGCCCCTGCGCCCGTCGCCGACACGCTGTCCTGCCGCGCGGGTGCGCAGCCTTGTTGCCCGGCTGCTGCGTGGCTGCGCAGCCAGCGCCCGTCGCCACGGCGCCATCGCCCATCGGCCGGCCGGCCTCCTGCCTCTTGCCTGACGCCATCGCTGCCTCCTGCCTGATCGACCCAGCCCCAGTGACAGCCCGTCAGGTAGACCGAGACTCAAGTTTTTCTAGACCTAGCTTGTTAACTTCTTTTGATTGTTTATGTAATTATGTTTGATAGATCGAATCGTCCTCATCTCTCCGTCGTCGAATGCATATGTAACATAAATTATTTTTTAATGCAATTTAAATTTTATAGCAATAACTCATGTATATATATAATATCTGCTTATCGATTATTATTATACAACAGTATGTTAAGGCCCCTAAATTTAGTTTCACACAGGAGCCCTAAAAACTCAGGTTGTATTTCGATTTTCATCTGTTACTTTTCCTTTCCTTAGCTTGTTGATGAGACCCTGAATTGTTCTAGTAATCAGCTCGCAATTATCGTATATTCTGTTGTTCCTTGGTGCGAATACTATTTTAATTTGCTGCACCTTGAAGTACACCGTCTTATTATTTACAGTTTACAAATTAATATTATTTAATCTTGCTATTCATTGTCGCATTTCCATCTTCATATTGTCGAGTGTAGAGCACAAATTTTCCTCTAAAAACGACTTGATTTCTTCTTTGCCTTTATATTACTTGAGATAATAAAGACTAAGCAAATACGAGGCTGGACCTCCCGGCCAACTCAAAACCAAAGAAGACAAAGAAAAATGGTGGAATGAAAACTGATTTACATGAAGATAATGGCCAAGTTGTAGATGTAACAACAAAGACCGTGCTGGATCCATGGAATCCTTATTTTCCTTTATGGCCTCCAGAAATTCCACCAAATCTTGGTCTTAATGGAGCTATCGGTTTCATCGAGAATGTACAGTAACTATCTATCTCTATGCTATATTCCTTCACTCCTTTCTTACCTTGATTGTGGATTTTGACAAATTAATTATCTCCATATCAGTGGAAGATGAAAAGGATGGCGTATCTTGCTTCCTATCGATCAACATGTGTAATCAACGCCGACTACACCCCTAAGGTCCTGCATTAATATTCCATAATATTTAGCTTGCCTAATATTAATTAAGATGCATTGTAGCAGGATTTTATGCTTTCTTTTGCTTTATTGATTGGATTGGACAATTGATTGTCTTTCACCTCCCTTTGAATTGGTAATCCAGGCAAAAAATATTGAGTTCTATGGCATGACTTATCGTCTCCTGGAGCCCATCTTGGAAAAGGATAGCCGCTGCTGTTTCCTCCGCTTATTCGTCAAGCGCATGCACAGGCTGATTTCTGGCTTTATCATCACTCCTGAAACCTTGAACTGCATCATCATAAAAAATGCCATGCGATGTGCCAAAGTTATCTTGGAGGGCCAGGCTCCTGAGTTCGGAGGGTTCCGAGCTAATCCTAACTGCATGAACCAATATGGCTATTTTCCCCTTCATGAAGCTGCTGAAAGTTTCTCTGTTGGCATGATCAGGTTGCTCATATGCCATGGTGCATTGGCTAATCTACGCACGTCCGGCAAGAATGTCAAAGAGGGCCTACTCCCACTACATGTTGCAGTTGAAAACACTTGCTTGCATAAGTATTTGGAGGAAAATCTGTTTCCTAATCAGGAGCATCCAGATTACAGCCAGGAAGATATCTACAAAGCTATCCATCTTCTGTGCCTACCTGAGATGGTTTGCCTAGCATCTCTCCCTTAATTACTACTCCCTCCATCCCAAAATGTTTGACGCCGTTGACCGTCTTATTCAAAAAATTTAAGTAATTATTAATTTTTTCGTATCATTTGATTTATTGTTAAATATACTTTTATGTATGCATATAGTTTTACACATTTCATAAAAGTTTTTGAATAAGACGAACAGTCAAACATGTTTAAAAAAGTCAACGGTGTCAAACATTTAGGGAAGGAGGGAGTAACTACTACTCCCTCCATATAAAAATATAAGGCATTTTTTTTTTCTTGTTAGAACAAAGCTTTGACCAACTATTGCTTTATTACTAATATATCATTTATGTCACACAAAAGCATAATCATAAGAAAGTACTTTCGAATATGAGTCTAATAACATCAACTTTGTGTTGCAAAAAATATATTCTAATGAAGTAATTGTTGGTTAAACCCTTCTTCTAACAAAACAAAATATGCCTTGTTCGGAGGGAAGTATCTTTTGAAGCATAAGTAAGTAAGAAGTTGTTGCGATCAATATGTAAAAAAACTGATAGTACTTAATATCTGGTATTATCTTATATTTCTACATAATAGTGAGCAATTCGTTAGTATTGTAGTGAGCATTTGTGTCTGGACCATTTTTAGGTTGAGTTTATTTAATAGAAAAGAAGAAAACACTTTCAAGTTGCTCTCAGCAAATCTTAATTCTCAAAGTATGATATTTTAGGTAAATGTGGTGATAAAGCTGAATGCTAACCTGCACCTGTATTTTGTATTTCATTGGTGGTTTTTGCAGAAGATCTTCTTGGATACTACTAGAGAGCTTGCAAAACACACAAACAATCTAGTCGATGAGGTCTGGAATTACATGAAAGATGGAAAACTTATCCATGCTGCAGTTCTGCTCCTGGCAGCTCAAGATCATATCCGCTCTGGATCATCCTGCAGAAAAGTTGGTGGTAATAAGCTAGATGGTTTTGCTACTATCTTTGCTCGTATCCATCACTCTATGGCCTTAGAATGGCAGATGCATCAGAATGGACAAGCTAAGCTTAAACTTTTGTTGTCTTCATCGTTGCTTGTTAATATAATCTTCCGAGCCGGTGAAGCACTTGATGCATACATTCGAGAGCACTCTGAGGTACCACGCTTTTTGTGTATTGCAGATGTTATCCTCTCTTGGGGCATCTGCAGTTTCAACTAATTTGTTCATGTTATTTTCTGTTTATATATTGCTTTTCTTTCTTTGAACCTCTCTTCTCCCTTTTGTTTTTATGTAAAAGTTGGAAAATGCCATGCAGGTGCCACATACAGAGGTCCTTGAACATGTTTCATTGATCCTAAAGGGTTTTGATTTCTGTCCCACTGGAGAAGGCATTGACGTTGGAAACATGTATTCTTTTACATTCCCTTTGACTTTCTTCATCTTTGTATGCAGATGCATTTTTGATTTGGGGTTCATTTAATTTTTTTTTCAAGCTGCCCCTACACATTACCGATGCCCAACAAGGAGGTACCTGACAAATCTGGTGGGTGTGGGTCTTTTCTGTGATGTCCCAATTCATTCTTTCATAAACTCAGAAACTGAACCTATTTAATTTATCATGGAAAACAGGGAGCTCGGTTGCAAGCAAGGCAACTACAGATGTCCCTTATCTGCTTGCTGTAAAGAAAAAGGTGAGGCGTAATTCTTACATTCCGACCTCTGTTGGTTCTTGTTTCATGTAGAGTATTAATTTTACATTCCTCTTGTTTCGTCTTGAACTTTTGCAAGGGCACTGCGACAGCAGCCTTAATTTTTCTATGCACATCCCTGTTTGATACATTTAATTCTTTATATTAGATGCAGGCATCTGAAATTTTATAAGGCATTATGATATCACCATAGAATGTACTCCCTCCGGTCATAAATATTTGAAGCTCAGGACAAGATTTAAACATTTGAAATTCCGACCATCAATTTCGTATTAGAATAAGGTTATAAAATCTAATAAGTTTATGATATTATGATAGTACTTTTCATAATTTTGAAATTCACTACTAAATGCTTAAGATAAACTTCTAAGAAAAAGAATGTAAAAGCATGTTTCACAGTTCCAGTTGCTATGTTTCTGCCATGCCGTTTACTTTTTCAGCAGCCTAACATGTTGCTGAAGTATGCTACTCAACTACTACAATTTAGCAAACTTTTGATCCAACATAAACAATAACACAAGTACCTTAAGTAGTATCACATTAATTATCCATCACTGATGCAAAACATCATGTATCGTACTACCATCTCAAGTTCATGCTGCTGGCTTATAGATTCCTTCGATGAAACGAAAAGGTTGGGGAGGTTCTATAGTCCTCCTGGTGCCTAATGCTGCTTTCCGCAGCAAGAGAAAGATATCAAAACATCCTCATTTTTCACGTGCGGCTTCCCAAACTGCTAAGCGGTGTGTTTTGTTTTCAAAAAAAAAAAAATCTTGGAAAGTTGTTTTAAAAATTATATTAATCTATTTTTCAAGTTTAAAGTAATTAAATCCTTATTGCCTTATGAGACAGGCTATGAGAAAGAAGAAACCACCTCATGGATGGGAGGACAGATGCAAACTCCTAAGTTATCTTCCATTTTGGAGAACAGTACTGTCGGTCCCATGGTGTCCTGCGAAGAATTTACCAAGCCATAGATTAGAGGATCAGGACAAGCATCTCTGCCAGATCAACAATCATCGGCGTAAGTTAAGAGAGGAACGGCGTAAGTTAAGAGAGGAAGCATCTTCTGCAAATCCAAACCATAATCTTGGTTTGTTTGGAAGGATTTCACACAGTATTTATCAACCAAGAAGATTATTCGCTAGTGCTGCATTGACGCTTATCAAGGTGTTAAGGAATGCATGAGTAGAAAAGGTATGCCGTCTGTTTTGATTTTCTTAAAGTTCCAGAAAATGCCAAACACAATCAGCATATATAGAAGAGAAAACTAGTTCTGTTCTGCCGCTTCTAATTAGTAAACAAATATAGATGCTACCTCGGTAGAAACTTGCATTTCAAATAATTAGGGATAGCATGTCGAGCTAGGAGTTTTTGTTCTCAGCCAATACATATGTAAATCCTTAATTGTTCTCCTAGACTAAAATGATTCCATCTGATCTTGTGTGTGCAGGTGCTTGGGAAAATTTCATATATAATTATCCCCGGCAACCTCAAGTTTATAGTTAATTGGTGAATCTTTTATTCAAGGCCGGCTGCTCAGTATTTATGTCTGGCACATATAACAAGCTCACTGTCACGTTCGACGTTTTCTTTTGGCACGCTTGACTACCTGTAGCCCCATCGGATGAAAACATTATCCTGATGTAATTTTGTGATTAAGGATTATTAAGGCGCGACTAGCAGTCTAGCACCATAATAATCACTTAATTTAATGCATAGTGTTGGGCAATATCTCTCACCAAAAACTAAAAACTTTTGATTATGAATAACTTCTAAAATGAATAAACATGATACCCATATGAATAATTGGATCCATGCCATTACAACTTTCACAGTTTTGAAATATACCATTACTATTTACGTATTTAGAACTATGCCATGGAAATTTCACCGTATTTTGATATTTGCCACTATTTATCTCTCCATTTTATTTTCTAAATGTTTTGGATCAAAATGCCCCTATCTTCATCCTCTCCCCGGTTCATCTTCTCCCCAAGATCAAAACTAACTGTCGCTCAAGCACTGATTAATCATAGGTGGGTGAGAGACCTGCGGGGCTCTCTTTCAAATGTCGCCATGGTGCAGTTTTTTCAACTCTGGGATGAACTGCAGTTGTTCAACCTCAGCCAGGAACCTGACACGATCAGATGGAAGGCTTCTTCTGACGGCAACTTCTCTGTCTCCTCAGCTTATGACCTCTTTTTCATGGCAAGAGAATCCTGTCCCTATGGAGAGCTCATTTGGCAAGCTGGCACACCATCAAGAATTCGTTTAGTTCACGTCAAAATTGGAAGTTTGGTTGAAATTGGAACGATGTGACGGAAAAGTTTGAAGTTTATATGTGTAGGAAAGTTTTGATGTGATGGAAAAGTTGGAAGTTTGAAGAAAAACTTTGGACCTAAACACGGTGATAGGAAGAAACGAATTCTAAGGGAAGGTGTATGACGGCTGACAACCTTGCAAAGAGGGGATGGCCGCACGAGGACTGCTGTCATCTCTTCGGGCGTGAGCATGAGGATTGCCATCATCTATTTGTTTCCTGCAATTTCACTAACAGGGTATGGCGATTGATGCGTGCTTGGATCAATATAGGTTTCCCGCTTCCTGGACCAGAACGACTGCAACATTACAGACTGGTGGATTGAGGCAAGGCGATGTTTTCGGACGGGCTACAGGAAGATCTTCGATTCGGTTTTTATGTGAACCTGTTGGCTGATTTGGAAAGAACGCAATGCGCGGATCTTTGACCAGAAGATGTGTTCCCCTGATCAGCTTGTAGAAGACATCAAGTAAGAAATTATGGTTTGGAAGACAGCAGCAGTTGTAACAGCACCGCTAACCTGTAATCGATGTGCCTTAGGGCGTTTTCCTCTTTTCCTTTGCTTGCTGGGTTAGAGGCCTAGCCTCCTGCCCATCTTGACAGCCTGCTGCTGCCCATCTTGACAGCCTGCTGTCATTGTAAGGAATTGAGAGCTAGTTTATGTAACAAACTTTCCGCCCAATCTTAATGAAATTGGTCGACCGAATCTTTTGGCCGATCTGGCCAAAAAAAAAATCTTCTCCCCACACGAATCCTCCTCCAAGCAGCAAGTCTAGCCATGGCCCATGGCGACGCTGAGGTCATCCGCTCCCGTACTCCTCTCCTGTCGTCGCACTAGCCGCCTGCTATCGAGGAGGGAAAAGAGGAGATGGGAGGAAAGGAACACAAGAGATGGGGAGGAATGAGGAAAGACTTAGATAAAGGAATGTGTGAGGGACATTATACCTGAGTACCCTACAGGATGTCTTTGGCTACAATACATGGGGTGGGCTGAGTGACGTAGGCCCACCCGATCATTTGTAATACACGGAAAGGGGTAGCGATTGAGGAAACCTATCCTGTATCTGTATATAGATGGTATGTACCCGGATTATAAGGAATACCATATCGTGCATGCCGGCAAATGCCCCATCACTATATAAGGGGCGCCGGCAATGAACCCTAAGGGGTTAGAGACTCGCTCATATTCACTGGATGCAGATCCAATATAATCTACCTACAACTGAACTAGGGTATTACCTCGTGTTGAGTCTGAACCAGTATGAACATATGTATCACCATCAGAGGATGTGCTGATGATGTGTTGTTGATTTATGTTTATTTTGAGCCGTGTGTTAGAGAGCAATGTTTTTGTGCGTGTGTGTTTGCATATACTTAGAAATCAGATTGATTATGGAATAGCATAGCAGCATAGTTTCGCCACGCCGTGGTGACAAAAAAAGCTTCGAAATTTTAGAAAAGAAAAGTTTTGAGATAGTTTATTTTTTTAAAAAAATATGTTGCGTTGTCACAGTCCGCTGCTGTTGTCGTCCGACAACTGTCGCCGTCGGCCTTGGGTTCCGACGGTAGCGGACCCGCCCCTCCTGAGGCTGGCGTTGCTGGATCCGCCTCCCGTGATCAAAGATGGACCTAGGTCCTGGAGCATCTGGACCATGGCTCAGAGCCTATGATTCAAAGCCCATATAGAGACATATATTATTCACCATGTAGTTTGCTCGTTAGTCCAATACATAGTGGGCTGCCCCTAGGGCTGTCAAAAAAGCTCGAGACCCGTGAGCCGCTCGAGCTTGGCTCGCTACGACTCGACTCAAGCTTGACTCGTGAATAATCCGAACCGAGCTCAAGCCTGTCTCCTAGCTCGCGAGCTTGACGAGCCAAGCTCGAATAGTTCGTCGAGCCTAGATTCCCAACGTTTTTTTTTCAGCTGGCATTACTGTCTCTCACATTTTTAAAATTTTCCATGCAGCAGCGACTACTACTACTCCATCCGTCCCATAAAAAACCAACCTAGTATTAGATGTGACATATCTTAGTACAACGAATTTAGACAAACATCTGTTCATATTCGTTATACTAGAATATGTCACATCCAGTCCTAGATTCACCTTTTTTGGACGGATAGAGTACTATTCATCTCCCAACTCCCAATAAAAAGCTGCATAGAAACCGAGCATGGGTGCAGGACCCCCTTAATATTACTAGTCACATCATATTTTAAAAAGATAATAGTACCAGTACAAGTCTACTGCTGCGTGTACAAGTCCAGTACCGTGGTGATTTCCCACACTCTCATCTGTACATATTATTTAAAATCTAAACTCGAAAAATCTTGAGGCTCGAGCGCACACAATGCCCTGCGTTGTGCTAAGGTTGTTTTAGAGGGCAAGGCGCCTAAGCTCTACGAGATGCGTGCCAACCCCAACTGCATGAGTAACTATGGGTACTTCCCCCTCCATCAAGCTGCTGAAACTTTCTCTGTTGACATGATTAAGTTGCTGCTTCGCTATGGTGCATCGGCGAATTTACGCACATCGGGCCAAAAGGTCATCGAGGGCCTCCTCCCACTCCATGTTGCCATTGAGAACACTTGCATGCACAAGTATCTTGAGGACAATCTATTAACTGACCAGAAGCACAAACAAGTGGATTTTGACTTCATCTACAAGCTTGTCCATCTGCTTTGTCTGCCTGAGATGGTTTGTTTGAAATCTCTTGCTACAATTACTACTTTGCTTACATAACAATAGTAAGTAGTTGAGCTCATGCCAAATATCTACTTCTGCTATAAGAGGACTTCAGAACATCCAATCTATGTATTTCCATTTGTGTGGGAGACAACTGTAGTCTTGTGATTTCGTTTTGCATTCATGTTGACGTGTCAGCAGGCATGTGTGTTTTTTTTATGGTGAAGGTTTGTGTTTTTTTACTGACTCATGTTTATGTGCAGTTAAAGGTTATTGTTTACTAATTTGTTTGTTGATTCGTCACTGGTTGTTGATAATTTTGAAGTCAACTGATTACACATGCTAGGAGATAAGAAATTAATTCTGTTATTCATTGATGGCCTTTGCAGAAGATCTTCTTGGACACGACCAGACTGCTTGCAGACTACACAGATAATGTTCTTGATGAACTATGGAATTACATTAAGGAGGGAAAGCTTGTCCATGCAGCTATTTTGCTCCTTGCAGCTCAACGGAAAATTCGTACATGTGCTTCCTCTAAGAGAAACACCAACCATAACCTGAGTGGGTTTGATATTATCAAGGATCGTATTACGGGATCCATCATTTCCATAGAAACAGAAGGGCCTGGACTAACAGGTGGTAAAAATAGCAAGGCACGTAAACAGCAGGATGATATGCGAATGTTTTTTCGTAATGCATTGGTGCTTAATTCTATGATTTCTGAAGCTGGTGAAGCTCTTGATGAATATATCCAGACTCATTCAGAGGTACACATTTTTTTGAGGTCATAGCATAAATACCCCTTTTGTTTGATTTACTCCTTTCATTTAAAAAACATATGGCCCTTGTCCCATAGTCTCGGCGTCCAAAGCTGAATTTTTGGTGGTACATTTTGCAAAGGATTACCGTGAGTGCAAATTCATGCTTATGCCAAACTATATTGAATAGCAATATAAGGGTATAACTTGTTTGAAGGCTATGCATACTTGCATCAGTTAATTGCTAAAGTTTATAAAGTTTGTTTCATCATGATGCCCCCTACAGCGAAAGGGACAGTAATATACATTGGTTGGCTTTTCTGGCCTGACAACATTTTTCTAGCAAGGAAAGGAAAAGAAAAGTATATCTGATCCATCTGCCTTGTTTTGTCCTATTGTTATTTTGGACCAAATTATTCAAGTCAAACACTATCTATGTATTGAATCTCAATCCAACGACTTGGATTTCCTCCTTTTATCATTTGTTTCTGCATTAACACATCTATAAATTATACTAGACCTGTATTTGCTGCAGAGATAGATGCAAAGAATTTGCTCTGCAAAAATGCAGAGGATTCACCAATTTTTAGAACATGATGCCTTTTTTTTTAGAGAAAAGGCTCTGAGAGCCCGGCTTTACTCAAAGCTTAAAAGAGATTTGATACAGCTGCTGGGAACACCAGCTTAACAAAAGAGCGCTAAAACACCCGACAAACACAGGGTATCTAAAACAGAAAAACTGTCCTAAGACATCCCAGGTTTAACACTACATAGCCTTGCCAGGAAAACAGAAACAGCGTAATCATCAACTCATGCTTTCAGTCTTTGGTTTCTTCATTGCCTTAATCCAGCTGCTTCTCCTGCGTGGATTTGTCGAATTTTGGCATCGAGCAAGCCCCTACCCCGGCCCTGGCTTCTTCCAGTCGATCCTTCCATCTTCTCGGGCACCAATGGTCTCCACTGTTTCAAAAACGACAACATCTTATTGTTTAGAACTATTATTATCATTAAAGGTTACTAGATGTGATATGTGTTTTATTTTTGCTCACTTTTATCTAAACAGTAAAAAAATATCATGTAGGTATCTCACCGGGATGTCCTTGGAAATGTTTCATCAATTCTCAAGGATCATGGCGTTGCTCCTACTGGAAAAGGAATTAACATAGGAGACCTGAAATGGTTTGACTCGATTGTCTTATGCTTCCATGACAAAACGTTTCTTTTGTATTCAGACATATGTATATATTTTAACTATTTTTGTCCACGTTCTCTTGAAGCTGTCCCTATGACTGCGAAGAGTCAGATAATGTGCTAAAGTGCAAACATGGTGAGTATCTGTTCTCACAGGACAGGACAACATATCAGATACTTTTCTCAAATTTCTTAAAATATGCCCTAATAATTCTATTGTGTGAAACAGAAGATTCTGGCATGACCAAGGCATCTGGAGAATCGCCTAATCGGAATGTTGAAGCTAAAAATGTAAGTATATGGAAACTGCCTCCCTTTTTTTCTTTTTGCCATTTTGCATGTTGAGATTGTCAGGGGCAAGGGTCTCAAAAAATTTCAGTTCTTTTGGATGGAGAAGTTATTTTGGACCAGTGAAGTTAAATATTGCTGACTGGTTGATTTAAGGACTAAAATACATATATGTTCTTTTTGTTATGTTTGAAATCTGATTTGGTTGCAAGATTTAAGGATAATCCTGATTTGGTAAACTCTAGTATCTGTGGTTTGTACAGTCTGGACCAATTGTTATGCTTATGGAATGGCTGGATTGTCTAATTTAAAGAACTTCACAACTGGTTTATTACGGTTTAGTTGTCATTGTGCTAGTAATTTATACGGATGTTTTGACACCTGAGATGCAGGGGGTTTTGCCGTATGTGGTTGCAATTGGCATTTGGATTGCAGAGATGGAATAGAAATGTATTATTTCGTAGAGATATTATTTGGATTCAGATTTTAATTCATTTACCTGTGTTAGATCCTGGCTAAGCAATATTTGAACCAAACACCAACATTATCAAGTTCTTTTGAAAATTAGTACTAATTACTTGCATGACCTTTCCACATCAGTAATTCATTTCAACTCTCAATTGTGCTGTTCTTTTTTCTCGAACGAACAGCACCAAACAGTGCAAAGTTTCTATTGATATAGCAGTAAAAAAAAAAAAACAAGACTATAACCCTGGGAGACATTAGGTTGTAACTGTGTTCATAAACTTTGTTACTGACTATCTGGCAGCAATGGTTTATCTGACTACCTGGCCACTTGAGCCTTTGCTTGAATTCTCCCATATGTATCTGGCATTGCTAGAATTCTCCAGTCTATTATATTTATACCCGTTCCCGTCTGATATAATGCTATAGGCCTAGAGCTGCCAGGCAACAAGTCTCCTGCCCAGCCCTGGCATGTTGATGTATGGTCCTCGATGGTCAATGTCTAAAAGTGACAAACTAACCTTCCGTAAAGTTTTAGGATCCAGTCAACTGTTCCCAGATGATTGTATGATTGATTACCTTGTGATTAGTCATTGAGAAAACAACAGCGATATGTTTAGACTTACACAGAGTGTTGTGTCTTTGTTTTGTCAACTTTTGTTGCATGGCTTCTGACATGGAGATTCTGATTGATTTGTGAACTAGGCTGTTGGAAATAAATTACCAAGTAGACAAGAACTTGAACAAACAAGGAATATGTTCTTCCCATATTGGAGATCAGTGTTAACATCTCGCTTTACTGTAAAACTCTTCCCATCCTATGCGCCCATGGATGACTGTCAGCCATCTCTTCCAAAGCTTTATATGGCCGTGGCCGGTGGTTCTGGAAATAAACTGAAGGATAAAGGGTCTTTTCCAGTTGATGTTGGTTTGTTGGGAAAAACCCCACAACTAACAAGCATCCATCAGTCCAGAAGGCTATTTGGTACTGCTGCATTTACACTACTGAAGATGTTAAAGAAGCGTGCATGAGATGGCAGGTATGGTAGGTTTTTAACTCAAGTTCTTACATATGAAAGATAGACGGTATGGAAGGAATCAAACCATTTTCTTTGTTTTTTATTTCCCTTTCTTGTGTAGGTGCCCCCCTGAATATTGTTGTGGAGCACAACCATTTCCCCTTCGTCAAGATAGTCATTTCTGCCCTTAATTCGCTTGGCTTGGTTTTGTGCTGGATATGCCGTTCTGGCATAGACCTGATAACATGTACGATGGCATGTCTAACTTGAAGCTTCAAGACGAGGACTACCACCACCTGTTCGTTGGTTGCGACTTCACGGCGGCGGTGTGGAGAATTATCAGAAGATGGTGCAATGCTAGCTTCCAAACTCCGGCAGATGAGAACACACTGGCTGACTGGTGGTTGGCAACAAGACGCTGTTTCTGGACGAGCTACAGAACGGATTTTGACAGTGCATTCATGCTAACTAGCCACATGGTTGCGCTTTGCACAACTCTAAATACATGTTTAAGAACCTGCATCAATGGCATTCACCCGTACACAAACACAATCATCTGCGTGGCCAAGACCCCTGAGTAACAACTTGATCCTAAGCATTTATATTTGTGATACGTAGTAGTACATTATAATGTACATGCCCACAAAAATTTTGATCCCAAATCTAATAAAATAACAAAAACAAATGTAGTAGCTTTGTGCTCTTCCACCAAATGCATGGTGGTACCGTGGTATTCACCTGGAAACATAAAAAAGATAATCTTTTTAAGAGCAAATCATAGATTAGCAGGACCAGTTGATTTATGTTCTTCCACCAAATGCACGTTGGTATTCACCCAAAAAACAAAAGGTATGAAATTCTTATGAGCTAATCTCATGTGAGAAGGACCAGTAAGGACATAGTCTCATGTAAAAATGATAGAAAGATATGCTCCTCAATTTGTACAATGATTAATGAGTACGTAGTACTACAGTATTACAGATATAGATGGGTGCCATATGATAATCCAATATCTAAAGCTCTGCCAAATATTCCAATAGCATTATGCATGGTATTGCCTTTGGATTGATAAGCAATGCACCTAGGCTTATTAGGACAGTAAAGAATCTACGGGTTCGTGGAAATTACCATAATACCGTTAATTAAACTTCTAAGCAAGATTTATGGGTGGTGCATAATCACAAAGCTGGCAATTAATGTATTATAATTCTTTCTTGTAAATATGCCTTGTTTAATTTTAAACGAAAACCCATTCTTCCTGTCGACAGCGTCGATTCATCACTGTCTACGAGGCGAGCACAAAAATGAGTGCATTGAAACTCATTGCATTATAGCTCAATTTATGCGTTGATCAAGTAGTCTAAGACATTTTATTGGCACTTTGAAAAATAAGGATAGGTGCAAACATCTAGCTGATGCAAAAGTTCGATATTTAGTAATTTTATTGTCAAGAAATTCCAGGATGTTACACTGCCCCTCCTGAAGCGGGTGCCATTGGATCCGCCATCGTGCGGCTTGCTGCTACCACAATTGTCGTCGCGTGCGGCCTGGATTCCGACGGTAGGCGTTCGTCCCTCCTAGAGACTGGCGCTGCTGGATCCGTCCTCCCGGTGGCTTGCCTCCGTCATCGGAGACGGACCTAGGTGCTGGAGCACCTGGACCATGGCTCAGGGCCTAGGATTCAAAGCCCATATGGAGACATATTATTCACCATGTAATTTGCTTGTTAGTCCAATACATAGGGGCTGCTCCTGGGGCTGGGCCAAACCTGGGTCCATCCCTGACTGCCGTCGCTGTCGTTGCTGCTGAGGCCCTGCCACACCTGAGGTCATCCACTCGTGCACTCCTCTCCCGTCGTCGCGCTGGCCACCTGGTCCCGAGTAGGGGTGCTATTCGGTGCTAACCGAGAAATTTGTGGTCGATTCCTCGGTATTTAGAATCACAAGACCGATTGGTCTTCAAAGAAAACTCAAGACCGGAGCACTTCGATCTTCGGTTAGTTCGGTTCGGTCTCGGTTATAGACCGAAACAACAAAAAAATTAATCACAAAAAAAAAAACTCCATACAAGATCAATGGAACGAAGCAACTCGGGATGAGAAGTACAATATGATGCCGCTAGAAAAAAAGAAGAAGCAAATCAATGCAAATCGATCTTGCCATGACTTGGATCCCGTCACTTCATCCCCGACCGGCCTCCGCCATCGAGGTCTCCGGCACAGCCTCTTTCGCCAGCCGGGTGTGGCGTAGCCATGAGCGTCGGGTTGTAGTAGGGGTCGCTGGAGGGAGCATGATCTCTTCCGCCACGCCAGGCGAAAGGGCGGCTCAGCGCAGTGAAGGCATTGTTGCGGCGCCACATCGTGGGGAGGCGGAGGGCGGAGGGGCGCGCGGCGCAGTGGACCCTGGAAGCGGGAGGTGGATAAGTGGCGCGATGGAGGTGGAGGCTGAGGATATGCATATGCAGCTGGATTTCTAGGGTTAGCATTTACTGGGGCTTATTGGGCCATAATTTGGTGTTTTCTCGGTTAATTCTGTTTACCAAACCCAATAACCAAAATGCCCGAAATAAAATTCGGTCTTTTGATGTCTGGAGACCGAACTACTAACCGATATTTCTCGGTCTCGGTCTTTTCGTTCGGTCTAATTCTACCCACCCTTAGTCCCGGGGAGGGCCCCCCGTCCCCCCCCCGCGGGCGCGCCACGCGCAGGCGACACGGGGGTGGAACCCTACCGCCGCCGCCGCCGCCCCCCTCCCCCTCCCCCTACCTCGCCACCGCTGCCGGAGCTCACCGCCGGCTTGTGTGAGCTAGGGGATTGGGCGGCGCGGGCCTCTCCCGCGCGGCGCTCCCTCTCGGCGTGGATGGAGGTGGTGGTTCGCCGGCGTCGGTACGACGGTGAGAGTCGGTGGCGGCGAGGTCTCCCGGCTAGGCGGTGGCAGATCCGGCGTCGCCGTCGCCGGATCTGGCAAGCCCTGCCGATTTCGGGCGGTGGAGGAGGCTGCTGCAACGCGTGGGGCGGCGGACGGCGGTCGCGCAGCGGCGCGGTGGCGGAGTCGGCGCGCGCGGTGGCGGAGGCCGGCACTGGCGGCGGCCGCTGGCGTCCGTGTGGTCGGCAAGGTCGGGGGTCGGGGGAGCGGTGCCACCCTGCCACTTCTCCCTGGTGGCGCGTGGGCGGCGGAAGGCCGGCGCGCTGGCGGTGGCCGCCATCTCCGGTGGTCGGCAAATCGGGGCTGGGCCGGGGTCTCCATCCCGCCACCACTCTTCTTCTCCTCCCTCTCCTCACCACCCTCTTCTTCCCCTCCCCCCTCCCCTCATTCCTTTCTCTCTTGTGATGTCCCGTTCTCCTCTCTGTGCCGTTGGCACAGCGAAGCAGAAGTGGAGGTGTTCCTTCCTCCCTTCCTCTCGCCATCGCTGCTACCAGTTGATCTCTGCTGCCAGTTGTCCAGTTGCTTTGCTTGCTGCGCCCAGCGCTCCTCTCTCTCTGCGTGGTGGGTATCTTGGAGGTAGGTTTGCGGTAGTCGTGAGGTTTTGTCGCGCGAAACCAGGAGTTCCTCGCCGGAGACATGTTGACACGAGGTCGCTGGGTTCCCCTGACTCCAACTCTCAGCTCCTCTTCAGGCGGCCAGTCTCCTCCCCGTCCGTGGATGCTCCTCCCTTCGTGGTGGCCGTCTTCCAGACCTGCCGGGAGTCTTTCGGGTGGTTGAGAGAGAGTGTTCGTCCGTGGAGAGGTGGGGTCCAGTCCGTCTGAAGTCAGGGCTCTTATGCCTCGGCCAGTGCTTCATGGTGCCCTGTGACTATGTGGACCTATCTTGAGTGCCGAGTTTGGAGTGGTGTGTTTTCCTCTTCGGTGCTGAGCTTTGTGTTAAGGCGAGTGCGGAGCTGGGTGCATCGGAGTCAGCCGGGATGAGGCTAGGGGCAACGATAACTCTCAACACTTTTTGCTCTGCTTCTTGGGAGTCCTACACCTTTGAGGGGTCCTGGGCGAGAGAGCCCTTGTCTGGTCTTCCGGATCGGCGACATCGACGCCTGCGGGTGCCGTTTCCTCCTTGAGGTGTTGTCTTGTGGACTCTCTCCCCCTTTGGGTGAAAAACCCAGTCCAGTTATGGGCGGGCGTCGGCAACGGGCTTCTGTCGTTGTTCACCTCCTTGGAGGCTTCGTCTTGAAGGTCTGCCCTCTCTTGGTTACTTCTGTGGTTTATAGTGTTTGTCACAGGGTTTTTTTGTGTCTTCTGTGTAAGGTTTTGCCGGTTGTTCTCGTAGCAACCGTTGCGTTGTAGTGGTGTTTCGGCCCTGTTTGGCCCTAGTTTTTTTTAAAAAAAAAAGGAGACAGGGTCAACTCTCTTCTTCTAATATATCCGGTAGATCTCCTACCGTCTACTGTTTTTAAAAAAAAAAAGTCCCGCGAGGGAAAAGAGGAGACGGGATGAAAGGAACAGAGGAAATGGGAGGAGATGGGAGGAGAGGGGGAGGAATGAGGAAAAACTTAGAGAAAGGAGTGGGCTGAGGCCGCCCGCTGTAAAATTGCAGGCGAGCCTCTTAACATGTTCGCCTGTGAAAATAGACTTAATTTCTAAGCGGATCTAGGTCCGTATGTAAAAATAAATTTTTAATATTTTGATTTGAGATAGTTAGTTTTTAAAATTAAAAATATGTTGAAAATAAGAAAATTTCACCATGTGCATGTACATGTAGTTGAAAATAAAAAATATGTCCAAAATAATAAGCTTTTGTTAGGCGGGCAGGGGGGCATTCTCGTTGCCTTTCTTCCTCCTCCTCGGAAAGCCAAAAAGGCCAAATTGAAGGAAGCTTCGGTCTCTTCGTTCGTTCGTCGTTAGTGGCGATTCCCCCTCCCTCCGCCCGCCAAAGGTCAGTGACGATTTCCCTCCCTTCTCTCCCTCTCCTCCGCCATCATCCCCGCCGACGATCCGTGCACGCCACGGCCCAAATCACATACGGCCAAACCCTAGGTCGTTTGCAGCTCTGCACCCACTGCCCGCAAATTTCCCGCGGCGCCCCGACTCGATCTAACTTTACTTTTTAACTATCACTCGGAAAGGATGTTTTTTTTTTTAATTTTTTTTCTCCCTCAACAAGTTTCCACATCCCCTATCCGGGAGATTTTTGAAATTTGTGATGTTTAGTACTAGTATTTACCAATCCCACACTCTCTGTTAATAAGGCGTTGTCCTGTATTATTTTACATGCTCTGGTTTTATCTGAGAGTAGTTGTTTTGCTGCCCTCAGATTCCAAGTTAGTATTCATCATGCCAAGTCTGAAACCTTTACTTTTCACTTGAGCTATATGAATTACATTGGTTCCTGTCCTTGCCAGTTAACTTTAGGTACTCTCCATGTTTCATCATAGTGCTATACTGTGGCTTGGTTGTTCATGTTCTAAGTAATCCACGTTATAATTTTGTTGCACATAGTTCATAGAGTCATACAATATCTGCGGTCCAATTTATAATGTGACTAATATAGTATCTACAGATGTGGTATATCGAGTGGATATAATAAAAAAAGTTCCAACCTTGAAAACCGGTAATTGGAAAATCCGCGTGCTTACCCACCTTGTAACACCTGTATAGCTTAACTGGCAGCTTATGCGGCTTAATTAGTAACTACTAGAGTACAAGGTTATGCCATCCATTCCTTATATGTGGCTTCGTACAACTTCTCTACAACACCGCTAAGTTCTAGACTTCTAGAAAGATGCATCTTTTCATCTGTTGCACGCACACATGTTCAGAGGGTACAACTTTTTCAAAAACAACACACGCGTCTTAGTACATTCATCCACAATAGATCTCTCTAAAGTGATGGGGGGTGGGTGTAAGCTGTAGAGTGCACGATTTCAACCATAAGCTCTTTCTGTTAAAGGATTAAAGAATACTAGTTGGCAGCCTGGTTCAAAAGACACCACAGGAAACATATACTTTTACGTACCCCATCCATTCTGTAATGGTTGTCCATTCGACTGAGATGTTTTGGCTTACATTGTTTATCCATTTCATTCCTTTTTCACTCTTGATCCCCTTATTTTCATAAAGTCTAAGCGCCTGTCCAGCATATAATTTAATAATGGGCATGCATGGTTTCTTTAGTTGCTACTTGTTTTCTGCACATGGTGATCTTGGATAGATATTGTGAAGCGGTGGAATATTTAGTGAAGAATCTGGATCATGTAAATTAAATGGGATAGCATCTAACAATTGAACTGTTCAGTGGTAATCCAATAAAATGGCACACTAAAATGAATGTCTACTAAGTGCTAGGCGATTTACATGTTTGCAACAATTGTTTGCTTGAGTAGTCTGAAAGACTTGTATGGTAGATGACTTTCCATTATCTAATAGCCTCTCTGAATTTTGAGCTTTCTCACGCATTCTATGTCCTTTTATTTTGCATAGCAGAAATGCACTAAAAATTGAAGATCCAAGCAGCCTATCAAATTGGTTTGGTCTTGTAATTCCATTTTACTTCTTTTTCGTTGCAGTCAATGCCAATGCAAACAACCGACAAAACTGATGCTGTGAAAGCTATGCTTTCCGGAGAGAATAGTGAAGGCTCAGATGGATCAGAGTCATCGGACACAGTTGAGTGGGACCCATGGGACCCTCCGCATCCTCCTTGTCCTACTTTGCCACCCACAGCAAGCCTTATGAGCCAAGTGGAAATGGTCAAACAGGTACAATAACTATCTTCTCATACGATATCCCACCCCATCCCTTTCCATAGATTTGACCTATTTTTGTTGTTTCTTGACTGAATGTTCCTCCTTTTTAGCATCATTTTCAAGTACTGGCCGTAGTTGCTGCTTCCAGGGCCACAAATATAATTGCCCCAGACCGTACTCCTCAGGTTCTCTATTCTTTTCATTTAGCATATCTGTCAGATCATTTAGTTATCTTAATATTTTTCTTGTTTACAGGCAACTCGTCCTATAACTACCTTGTGTATTGCAACATTACAATTTCTTTTACTAAGATAGATCTGTAGAATGCTTTTTTCTGTTCTGCTACACTATTGAATAACTGAATTGAACTTTCCTTTAATCCTTTCTCAAACATGGATTGATTATCTAGGAGGTGCGCCGTAAATTTTCTGAAATATGCAGTGAACTGGCGGACATCCTTGAAAAGGACGGTGTTCGGAGATTCCTCAACTTGTACAGAAGAAATATGCGTATCATGGGTTGGGGTTTGATCATCACATCTCAAACAATGAACTTCATTGTTTCATACAATGCCCTGCGTTGTGCTAAGGTTGTCTTGGAGGGCAAGGCACCTAAGCTTTGTCAGATCCGTGCCAACCCCAACTACATGACTAGCTACGGGTACTTCCCCCTCCACCAAGCTGCTGAAAAATTCTCAGTTGACATGATTAAGTTGCTGCTTTGTTATGGTGCATCGGCGAATTTACGCACATCGGGCCAAAAGGTCATCGAGGGCCTCCTCCCACTCCATGTTGCCATTGAGAACACTTGCATGCACAAGTATCTGGAGGACAATCTATTAACTGACCGGAAGCTCAAGCAAGTGGATCTTGACTTCATCTACAAGCTCATCCATCTGCTTTGTTTGCCTGAGATGGTTTGTTTGAAATCCCTTTCTGCAATTACTACTTTGGTTATGTAACAACAGTAAAGAAGTTGAACTCATGCTATGCCAAATATCTAAACCTACTGCTATAACACTTAAGAACATCCAATTTGTGTATTTCTGCTTGAGAAGGAGACAACAGTTATTCCGTGATAGTTAATTCTCTATTGCTTGTTGATAAAGTTTGAAGCAAATTGACTACACATGCTAGGAGATCAGAAGTTAAATCTGTTCTGTATTGATGGTCTTTGCAGAAGATTTTCTTGGACACGACAAGACTGCTTGCAGATAACACAGATAATATTGTTGATGAGCTATGGAACTACATCAAGGAGGGGAGGCTTGTCCATGCTGCTATTTTGCTCCTTGCAGCTCAACGAAAAATTCGTACCTGTGCTTCCTCTAATAGAAACATCAGCTGTAACCTGAATGGATTTGATATTATCAGGGATCGTGTTATGGGATCCATAGTTTCCATAGAAAGGGAAGGGCGTGGATTAACAGGTGGTAAAAATAGCAAGGCACATAAGCAGCTGGAGGAGAAGCGGAAATTTTTTCATAATTCATTGATGCTCATTTTTGTAATTTCGAAAACCGGTGAAGCTCTTGATGAGTATATCCAGTCTCATTCAGAGGTACACATTTTTTGTCAGGTCACAACATGAATATCTCTTTTGTTTGATTTACTCCTTGCATTTAAAAAAAATGGCGCTTTTCCTATAGACTCCGAGTCCATAGCTTAATTATTATTACAAAAGATTCCTAAATGTGATGTGTTTTTATTTTTGCTCACTCTTATCTAAACAGTAAAATGTATAATGCAGGTCTCTCATCAGGAGGTGCTTGAGGCTGTTTCATCAATTCTCGATGATCATGGTTTTGCTCCTACTGGAAAAGGGATCAGCATAGGAGACCTGGAATGGTTTGACTCTATCCAGCTTATGCTTCGATCACAATTTTTTATCAATAGATGACTTGTATGCATATATTTTAATTGTTTCTTCTATATGCTCTTGAAGCCGTCCCTATGACTGCAAGGCGGCGGATAGTGTGCCGAAGTGCAAATATGGTACGCATTTGTTCTCACAGGACAGAATATGAGACATTTTTCTCAAATTTCCTAATATGCCCTAATAATTTTATTTTGTGGAACAGAAGATTCTGGTATGATCAAGGCAGTTGGAGAATCTCCTAATCTGAATGTTAAAGCTAAAAAAGTAAGTATATTGAAACTGGGTACCTCTATTTTCTGCCGTTTATTTTTTTCTGCGTGTTCATTATTGGTTCTTATTAAGCTGGTATTCCCCAGGGTTTATTTTTGGCTATTTGCATGTTGAAGTTGTCTGGGGCAAAGGTCTCTAAAGTCTCAATTCTTTTGGATGAGAACTTTTTTTTGGACCAGTGAAGTTACATTTTGCTGACTGGTGGACTTAAGGACTAAAACACTTTTTTTTTGGTTCTGTTTGAAATCTGAATTGGTCAAAACATTTAAGGATAATCCTGATTTGGTAAACTCTAGGATCTGTGGTTTGTACGGTCTGCACCAGTAGTTATGCTTTATGGATTTGGCTGACCTGTCTAATTTAAAGAATATGGGTTTGCTATCATTTGGTCATCGTTGAGTTAGTAATCTGCCTGCAGGGTTTTACACACACCTGAGAGGTAGGGGATTTTGCTATATATGGTTGCAATTAGATGAAGGGGGAATAGAGATATTAGTTGGATTCAGATTTTAATTTTATTTGCCTGTGTTTGATCCTGACCAAGCAATATTTGTAGCAAACCATCAAGTCCTTTTTGAAAATTAATAGTTGCTTAGGGCGTACCTACATACATAACTATCTGGAAGTAATGTTTGCGTGACTATCTGGCCACTCAAGCCTTGCTTGAACTCTCCAATCTGTATTTGGTCTTGCTGGAAATTTTTCACCAGTCTATTCTACCCGTTGTATCTGGCCTTGCTAGACATTCTCCAGTCTATTCTACCCATTGCTTTCTGTATAATGCTATTGCTGCCAGGCAGAAAGTGTCCTTCCCTGCCCTGGCATGTTGATTATGGTCATTGATGGTCAATATGTAGTGAACTAACATTCCCTAATAAAAAATTTAGGCTCCAGGCAGCTGTTCCCAGATGACTGAATGATTAATTTGTGATTTCGTTGACAAAACAACAGTGACATGTTTAGACTTAGTGTTGTGTCTTTGTTTGGTCATATTAAATTTTTTGTTACATGGTTTCTGATGTTGAGATTCTGATTGATTTGTGAACCAGGCTGTTGGAAAGCAAATACAAAGTAGACGAGAACTTGAGCAAACGAGGAAAATGTTCTTCCCACATTGGAGATCAGTTTTAACATCTCGATATACTGTAAAAGTATTCCCATTCTATGCACCCATAATGGAGCGTGAGCATCCAGTTGGTGCATGTTAGTTTCTTGGGAAAACCACAACTAACAAGTACTAGCTATCAATCCAGAACCAGAAGGCTATTTGGTACTGCTGCACTTACACTACTGAAGACCTTAAAGCGTGCATGAGTTGGCAGGCAGGTTAGGTATATGGTTTTTGGTTCAAGCTCTTACACATCCAAGGTAGATAGATTGTATGGAAGGAATCAAACATCTTCGTTGCCCTTATACTCCCTCCGTATTTTAATGTATGACACCGTTGGCTTTTTAACCAACGTTTGACCATTCGTTTTATTCAAATTTTTTATGCAAATATAAAAATATTTAAGTTATGCTTAAAGAACATTTGATGATGAATCAAGACACAATAAAATAAATCATAATTACATAATTTTTTTAAATAAGACGAATGGTCAAACATTAGAAAAAAAATCAACGACGTCATACATTAAAATATGGAGGTAGGACTTTTTTTCTCTTTCTTGCGCAGGTGCTCAGTTTGTTGTGGAGCACGACCATTTTCCCTGCGACAAGACAAGAACGTCGTTTGCCCGCAATGGATGTTAATTTTGCTGGCCTGATTCTGACCTCTCCAAGTGTTGGATATGTATATACTAGTCGTGCTGATGTGCTTTTGCTGCGTATTATGATATGTAGTGTTCTGTTATGAAGCTTGACAATGGACCTGACATGTCTAGCTTGAAGCTTGGAACCTTAAAAGGTTATCCTATTTAATTGTAGGGTCGAATCGAGGATACACAGCTCCATTGGATTTTACTGAACTCACCACTTGTATGCTGAGATAGCACACGACAATTTTATTTGTTATCGATGGCCGAAGTTGCATAATGAACCACATCTTAATTACCTCATGTTTTCACTTTGGACTAGTAACAATTTGTTGGTTGCACATTGTACCTGGTTAATCTCTTCTTCCTCTGCCACCATTAACACCTCAGTGGCACTGGTGAACACACATGTACAGCAGCTCGAGCTTCCCGGTGTGCAGGCGAAGGCTTCTGGGTTTTTTTTTTCCACTTTTTTTTTTCGAGCAAGAGGAGTCGAAGCTCCTCCCGTTTACATTTATCAGAACTGAGCATTACAGGTAGCAGTAGCAGGAGCAGAAGGAAAAGATCACCTGTCTTAGTCTCTTAGATCAGGGTTCACCGAATCGCTTGGGGACTAGGGTGGGTTACCACCACCTCACCGTTTGGTGGTTACCACGGTTATCGTGAAAACAACAAGGTTACCGCGAGATATAACGTGGTTTTAAAAACTGAAAAGATTGCCGCACGTGATAACCGTGCGGTTTTGTAAACCTTAGTCTAGATACACTAGCATTCCCTACCATTGCCATGCCATCCTGGGGTAAACAAGAAGAAAAACAAAAGCCCTACTAAATAGCCCATGCAGCCGAACTTGTGTTAATTATACTCCTATTACCAGGATGGTTAATTTGCATGTAATACGATCCTAGGGACACAACTAAATTAACGGCATGCATGCATTGCATGCTGGCACGTAGTTTGGAAAGAGATCGTCGTACGTTCATGCATGCATATATTGATATATATATCCAAGTGGGCATTCTTTGAAGGCGTTGTCTGTTAGTCAAACAGTGTTCGAGAACAAATTGCTAAGGGCACTTTGCAATGTGTCCACCAAAAACAATCCGATCACCCATATATGCATCTTGCATGTAGTATATATTTCTGGCACAGGAAATCAAAGGCAAGAGGCGATTATGGGGCTGTTTTGATCAGGGACTACAATTTTAGAGCATGTTTGCTTCGTGCCCTGGAAAACTCGCCTGACTTAGGCGCAACTTTTAGGCGTCCAATTTTGTACACCTGCGGCTAGATCGACGTGCCTAAGCGACAACCCCCAAGCCAGGGCAGCAACCAAACAAGCTCTTAGTCACTGTCACATCGGATGTTTAAACATTAATTAGAAGTATTATAAGTAGATTAATGATAAAACCCATTCCATAACCCTAGGCTAATATTCGCGAGACGAATCTATTGAGCCTAATTAATCCATAATTAGCCTATGTGATGCTACAGTAAACATGTGCTAATTATGGATTAATTAGGTTTAAAAAACTTATCTCGCGAATTAGCTCTCTTTTATGTAATTAGTTTTATTATTAGTCTATGTTTAATATTTTGTGTCAAACATCCGATGTAACACGGGCTAAAATTTTTCATAATTTTTCATACGAAATTTCCACCACCATACTTTTTCAATGAAATTCCCATGAACCAAATAGAGCCTGCGATTGAGTGATAACAATCCGGCCCAGGTGGGGTTGGCCGAGGCCCAATAACTTAAGGTTGCCCGGACCCCAACAGTTCATAAGCACACCCACTCAGGTAAAGGCCCAATCTCCCTAAAAGACTAGTCCAATAGGGGAAGGGTGACTCTCCCTTTTAAAGTGGCTTCCTGCTCCCAAGCTAAGCAAGGTGGGATTATTCAGAGGCTCACACGGTCGCCGCCCGACTTTGGCGTCTTTCCCAGCGTGTAATAGTGGAGGATGTCCTCATCATTCCCACCCCCTTAACAACCACCCCTGACTGACTTTGGCGTCTTTGCCAGCGGGTAACAGTGGAGGATGTTCTCATCATTCCCACCCCCTTAACAACCACCCCTTAACAAGGGCCCGCAAGGTGGGATTATTCAGAGGCTCACACGTCGCGTCTTTGCCAGCGGGTAATAGCGACTTTGGCATCTTTGCCAGCGGGTAATAGTGGAGGATGTCCTCATCATTCCCACCCCCTTAACAAGAACCCAGCTCTGATACCAAATGATAACAATCCGGCCCAGGTGGGGTTGGCCGAGACCCAATAACTTAAGGTGAGGATGTCCTCATCATTCCCAGGCCCAATAACTTAAGGTGAGGACAACTTAAGGTGAGGATGTCCTCATCATTCCCAGACTTTGGCGTCTTTGCCAGTGGGTAATAGTGGAGGATGTCCTCATCATTCCCACCCCCTTAACAAGGGCCCAACTCTGATACCAAATGATAACAATCTGGCCCAGGTGGGGTTGGCCGAGGTCCAATAACTTAAGGTTGTCCGGACCCCAACAGTTCATAGGCACACCCACTCAGGAAAAGGCACAATCTCCCTAAAAGACTAGTCCAATAGGGGAAGGGTGGCTCTCCCTTTTAAGGTGGCTTCCTCCTCCCAAGCTAAGCAAGGTGGGATTATTCAGATGCTCATACGGTCGCCGCCCAACTTTGGCGTCTTTGCCAGCGGGTAATAGTGGAGAATGTCCTCATCATAGAGATCCAATGGCTCTGGTCATTTTTATTTTTATTCTTTTGCGAGGAGGCTCTGGTCATGACTTAAGGCTTAATTTGTTGAGCTCTTGATTACGACTATATATAA
This sequence comes from Oryza longistaminata, assembly GCA_009805545.1. Lineage (NCBI taxonomy): Eukaryota > Viridiplantae > Streptophyta > Magnoliopsida > Poales > Poaceae > Oryza > Oryza longistaminata. The sequence goes on from CM020183.1 coordinate 38,439,756, forward strand.
GAAATAATTAATAAAATCTAGAAAAATATATGTTCACTGCATTTATATAAAATTTTAAATTCAAATATACCCTCTCTATTTCCTAATAAATGGAATTAACTTTTACCATAAAAGATTTGCAAAAGAAAAAAAACGGTTTGGTGTGCCTAAGCATATACTACATTCGTCCCTAAATATTTAGAAGCCATTGTCTTTTCTTAAATATGTTGACTGTTTGTCTTATTAAAAAAATTTAAGTAATTATTAGTTCTTTTCCTATCATTTGATTCGTCGTTAAATATACTACTACTACTACTCAAGTTTTTAATAATATTTATAAAAGTTTTTAAATAAGACGAACGGTCAAACATGTTTTAAAAATCAACGACATCAAATATTTAGGGACGGAACGGAAGGAGTATATATGTGATCGGATTGTGTTTGGTGGACCCTTAGCAAGGAGGAGTATGTAATCATCAACTTTTCTCGGACACGGTGTGGTCCGTGGTGTATTCGGTCCCCATGCAAATGCATGATTAACCGTGGGATTTGTGCCCTTCTCTCCCTAATCATGGGAGTAATTTGGATTATTAGGGCAAGTACTATAATGACCCATATGTTGTCCCTAAATATGCCACATTGAATTGAGTGATGATGTGGAGGAGAGAAGTGAGGAGAGAGATGATGAGCCACCCCTAAATCAAGAGGCAACCTCCACACAAATTTCAAGAAGGATGTGAAAGTATTAGTAGGGCCGGCTCAACATTTTCGAGGGCCCTAGGCGAACTTCACACTATAGATCCTTCAGAAGTTAAGACTATTTTTTTTTAACTTGTAATATATACTCTATAAATCACCTATACTAAATAGACATTTCTAACATGGTAAATAATAAATCAAGCAGTTTACAAGTTGCAATATAGTAATTTGTTCTCGATAAATAATATCAATAGTATGATTGACAACTTAAAAAAAACACAGTAGAAACAAAGTACTATGACCTAAAATCAGTGAGGGAAAAATCTATATAATCAAGGGCCTAGACCTAATGAAAACTAATCCATCATATACCTTAATTTAATTAGCTTATGAACTTATGGTGCCCTGAATGGTTGTATACTTGTATTGATCCCTTGAACGGTTGAACCCAGAACGGTAGAACCCTAAGTCCCTAATCTAGGTAATTTAATAGGAAACAAAAAATAAATTAGAAGAGCAGATCAATTCTAATCAGTGAGAAGGATCGATGGATTGGATCATCAATTCTAATCAGTGAGAAGGATCAATTCTAAACTATTGGGCTAAATACCTATACAGGATATATACCTGGATCGGGGCCCCCATTTTGACTGGGCCCTAGGCCATCGCCCTTATAGCCCTGCTCCAGAGCCGGCCCTAAGTATTAGATATATTGATATTTGTGTACTAGAGGTGATACATTGTATGGATTGCCTCTTAGTTCATGATTGAATAAAATAGATAAATTTAAAGGTGGTAGTCACATCTACCATAGCACTTGCCCTTATAGTGCAGGCATGCATGCATGCACGGAGACGGACTATCGTCTATTTGATGAGTAGTACATAGTTGGAGTACGTAATTAACAACTCCATGCATGCATGACCGACCTAAATTAAATGCATGTCTTTAATCGATTATTAATTACTTCATCCGTTTCACAATGTAAGACTTTCTTGTATTACCCATATTTATTTAGATGTTAATAAATCTAGACATATTAACATCTATATGTACGTGGACAATGCTAGAAAGTCTTACATTATGAAACGGAGGGAGTATGTCCCCCCTCTCTCTCTATATATATATATATATATAAACTAATTAAAAGATTACTATTTTTCCAGTCGTCACATCCGTTTCATCCGTCGTTACTTTCGTCCGCGTCGACGTTCGTCGCTCACCTCATCCGTTTTACATGAGCGTCCGCTTCCGATTTGCTTTGTGTATGTGTAGCCTGATTCTAGCAGACTTTCGTACGTGAGCATGTTTCCAAGGTTCAAACACCACATCTTATCTTAATCTTATCTTATATAACTAATTAAAATATTCTTAATTTTTCTTTCGTCACCAGAAATTTTCGTCCGTCAATCCGTTCGTCAATGTCTGATTTTTCCAATCGGACACAAGAAAAGAATATGCCGCAAACCCATAACAACAAAATCCCGTTGAACTAACCGGTGGAGAAACCCTTTGTAGTCCCGGTTCGTAACCCCCCTTTAGTCCCGGTTTCCAAACCGGGAGTACCAATCCGGGACTAAAGATCGCTATCTTTAGTCCCGGGTGAAATAACCGGGAGTAAAGATCGATCTTTAGTCCCGGTTGGTAACACCAACCGGGACTAAAGATGGCTCAGCCGACCGCTGACCTTTTTTTTTTTGCATGGCCCTGTTGCTGCATGGTTTATATATATATATATATAAACCATGCAGCAACAGGGCCATGCAAAAAAAAAAAGGTCAGCGGTCGGCTGAGCCATCTTTAGTCCCGGTTGGTGTTACCAACCGGGACTAAAGATCGATCTTTACTCCCGGTTATTTCACCCGGGACTAAAGATAGCGATCTTTAGTCCCGGATTGGTACTCCCGGTTTGGAAACCGGGACTAAAGGGGGGTTACGAACCGGGACTACAAAGGGTTTCTCCACCAGTGCACAGTACGTACATACACACACATATTTTTCTCATTCAATATCACTCTTCTCTCTATCTAGATAGTGAGACACATGAGAGAATGAGAGGTCTAGAGAGAGAGAGAGAGATGATATCATTGTTTTGAGAAGTGTATCTTTATTCGGCCTCTACATCTAACTGGACAATATATGCAACCTTTTTTTAATTAGGAACTTAGCCTATCAAATAGAGAACTTAGCCCTTAAATAACCCAATCTGAAATTCGCTGCTATGAAGGGCCTGTTTGGTACAGCTCCAACTCCTAAATATAACTCCAGGAGTTGAGTCTGGAGTGGAGTTGTGGAGCTGCCTTTCCCACATTTCTTTCTTATGAAAGAGATTGAGCACAGCGAAATATCTGCAAATTCGGATCCGTTCATGTTTCAGAATTCAGAGAGGTAAAGATTCAGTCGGTTAGTTTTTCGCAGACTGAAGAAAAAGAAGATGTTGCTGAAATTCATTTTATGATCAATGGATTGCAGTGATCAATTAATTAATATTCCCCCGTTTCTAAATATTTGACGTTAACTTTTCAGTACATGATTGACTGTTCGTCTTATTCAAAAACTTTTATGAAATATGCAACTATATATAATATATAACAATAAATTAAATGATAAGAAAAGAATTAATAATTACTTAAATTTTTTGAATAACACGAACGGTCAAACATATTTTAAAAAAATCAACAGCGTCAAATATTTAGAAACGGAGGGAGTATAGTTACTAGGCCTAAATGGTTGTGACAAAACGATAGCTAGGCTTTAGCGACATAACGGCTACGACATGGTGACGCAAAGCGGCGGCGGTGCTCAGCAGAGGAGGCGGCGGTAGCTTGGCAGAGGTGGCGCGATGGCTCGGCAAAGGCGCAGGCGGTGGAGCTAGGCCGCGGCAGCGGGTGGAGGCTAGGCGCGGCAGCGGCGGCTCGGCAACCGGCGCGGTACGGCGGCAACAGAGGCGGATGCGCACGGCAAGGCGCGACAGTGGCTCGGCAACGCGGCGCGAGGCGCGGCAGCGGCGGCACGGCTCGGCTCTAGGGTTAGGGCAACGACACACGACACAAACGCTAGGAACAGAAAACTTAGCCCTAAAAGGACGGAGAACCTCACCAGAAAACAACAGCGGGCGGAGGGAGGACGCGGCGGTGGCGGCGGTTCCGGCGGCGAGCTCGGGATCGACTACGCCGATGCTAGAAAAGATTGAACGGTTAAGTTAGATAGATGAACCAATGGTTGCAGCTGCAAACCCATTAGTGGAGAGGGGGAACGGAGTACCGGTGACACTACGGCGGTGACGGCGACGGTGACAGCAACCAACGGCGGCACCGGCCTGCGGCGGCGGCATAGGGCTAGGCGGTGGCGCACGGCTCGGCTAGGGCTGCGGGTGGCGGCGGCTAGCTCGGGTGGGGGCTAGTACTATTGGGTTGGAAAAGGAAAAAAACAAGGAGAGGATTACTTATATAGGAGAGGATTGAACGGAAACGGTCCCGCGAACGAACGGATACGGTTCGCCAAGCAAAACAAAACCGCGGAATGAGAGGGGAGTGAATTGGGCACAATTACGATCAAGGGCAAAGGAAGAAACTACTATTAGAGGGATCTTGACACTTTTAAACTTAGCAACACTGCCTCCGTGTTCTGATATTTACTCTTTAAGTCCTGTTAGTGATTTTCGGAGCAAAGAGAATTTGAAGAAAATTCTCCCTGACAATTCCGGTTATTAAATGTATTGTAACTGGGGTTTCTTCCTAGTTAACCAAAGCAAATTCTTGAAACCATTTATTAGTGATTTGAAACCTAAGGGAAGGGAAAACTCCTAAGGGAAGGGAAAACTCCGGGTGTGACAGAACACAAGGCGGAGGCTGTGTTGCGGCGCCAGGGAAGGCGGTCGGAGTAGCCGAGGCATGGCGAATCCACTCGTCTCCCTCCCCCCTCCACCCTGGTAGCCATGGCGACCCCGCAGCAGTGTTGCTCCCCACCCGCGCGCGCTCCCCCTCCTCACGTGCACCACCCCTCCGCGCCCCCGCCTCTGGAGCTCCCGCCTCCCTCCGCTTCCGTGGGCACTGCACCACGTTGACGTCGGTCTCGGACCTCCTTGCTCCCCTACCGATGGCGTGACCTCTCGCCGCCAGATTCTCGGGGAAGGGAGAGGCGCCGCTCGCCTCCGCCGCCGCTGCTGGCTAGGAGGCGTCGCCGCCACAGCATTCATGCCGCTCCCCCCCCTCCCGCCCCGCTCCATCAGGAGCCGTCGCACGAAGAAGAGCAGCATTAGCTGCAGGGGATTGAGGATGACATGTGGGACCCAGGTGGGTCCCACCACTTTTATTATTTTTGTACGAGAAACTAACGTTTGGGTCTTACGGGTTTTATTATTTCTAGAGATCGAATTGCCACGTAAACGCCACGTCATACCACGTCAGATGAAGACTAAGTCAAATTAGCCACGTAGGCGTCACGTCAGATAAAACCGCCAAGGACCTCGTCTGCACCGATTTTAATAGTTGAGGGACCTGTTTTTCCGGTTGAAGGACGGAAATCGGATTCGTTGACAAGTTAAGGGACCTCAGATGAACTTATTCCTATAATTCTGCGCAATAATTCTCGAACACCGCCGCCGCTGCGCTATTCTTTGATAACGAGAAAGCAGGAGAAGCAGATCTGAAGGTATGATGAAGCTAACCCCATGTAGCGGCCGCCTCCTTACAGATGATGAAGATCGGCCGAGATGGTTGAAGAAGCGCAGATGCGATCTCCACAATGGCGAGT
>CM020183.1:38445213-38458780 GCA_009805545.1 Oryza longistaminata
GACCCAACTCCTACAACCTAGTACATTTTGTGAGAGAGCTCACCCAACTCCACTCCCAGTTTTGTGGAGCTGAAACTGTTTGGCTGAGCTCCAGTCCAGGAGGGTGGAGCTAAAGTGGAGCTGTGCCAAACAGACCCGAGAGATTTGAACTCAGAATCTTAAGGTGCTAGTCGGGTCACTGCAATCCTCTCACATGCATGTAGTATAGAGACGATAGAGTGTTTGTACTTGTGAATTGGCGGTTTGCTATGAAGTAAACCCTTGGGCTACAGTCGTTGCAGCTGCAGCCTCAGCTAGTCCCGTTTTCCACACCATTTATCTCCTAAATAGTTTCCGATTTGTAATCGATCGATCGATCGGTACTCACTGTGGCAGGAGTGATTTGCCATCGGAGCTGACCGAGGATATTGCAAGCAGGCTGCTTGGGTACGATGTGGCAGAGTACCTTCGCTTCCGCGCCGTCTGCAAGGCGTGGAGGGAGTGCACCCCCCACCCGCGCGAACTCGACATCCGCTTCCGCCCGCGCCGCTGGATCCTCCTCTCCTCCACCTCCGGCGACATGCGGTGCCGCTTCCTCAACATCGCCACCGGCGCCTGCATCCAGGTCGACCTCCCGGAGGAGCTCGCCGCCGGCGGCCAGATCCAGATCGAGTGCAGGACCGAGGGCCTCCTGGTCCTTCGCGACAAGGTGACCGACGCCATTCGACTCCTCAATCCCCTCACAAAAGCCGTCACCGATCTCCCACCCATCACCGCCGCCATGGCAAACGTGATCCCTGCTGAGAAACGTGTCCATGCCGAGATCCCGTGGTCGCTGATTGCCTACGCCGGCATCTCCGACGAGACCTCCCCACCGACCGTCGCTATTTTCCTGAGAGACATGCGGTTAAACATCGCGTACGCCAAGCCCGGCGACCGCCATTGGAAGCTCCTCGACGACAAAGCTTGGTCGACCTTCCCAAGCAGCATCAGCCGTAGCGACGGCCAACAACTCCGGTATGTCAACTACCTGTCCGTGGTGACGCTCCGTGGCCGCATCTACTTGGTGACATACCAAGGTAACATATTGAAGCTAAGCATTCGTCCTAGGCCCCAGCTGATACCCATCGTCAAGGACCAGACCAAACATTCGATGTGGCACGGCCGAGTTCTGTGCCCCAACGTGGTCTCCTACCTTGTGCCGCCCAACGACGACGATCACCGTATGCTCATGGTGCGCTATTACGGCGACCTCACCCACCTCACAGATCACGAGCAGAGGTGCATCAAGCGAAGGAAGAAGAACGACTTGATCAAGCTGCCCAGCAAAAGTCCATGCCGGTACAATTGGCGAATACTGCAGGTGTTCGAGGTGGACATCGTCAGGAAGAAGCTGGTACGCGTGGACGGCATCGCCGACGACCGGGCGGTGTTCGTCGGCGATGTGGCGTGCGTCTCGCTCTCTATCGACAGGTTCCCTTCCATCCTTGGCAACACGGTGTATCTTGGGATGAACAGCTGCTGCGCTGTGGGCTTTGGCTTGTGCCACCTCAAGGACCGGACTGTTGAGCCGCGGCTCGAGCATGTCCTCGAAAGTGGGCGCAAGGCGCCACTCCTTGTTGATATCAGCCTCTTCCACCTAGGAAGGATTGTGCCCTTTGCACGCCCCTGCACTCTTGAAGAGTACCTTGTATGCAGCGTCGGCTTCAAGAACGGGATCAAAGATTGATATTATTGTCAAAGCCTCACTGCTAGCTGATGCTAATTAAGAAGCTTATTACTACCACTACTATTTATTGTTAGTAAGTGTAGTTGGTTAATTTACTCTTTGTATGTATGGCTGACTTTGATATGGTTTTAGATTGTAATCTTATTTATCAGCCACTTGGTTTGAATATTTATGTCCCTCCACAAGTCAGTCGATCAATTGTTGTCCTTCTTAATTTGCATCTTTGGTAACAGTCGGATGATGGATACTATCAGCTTTGATTAAAAAACCAACAGTATGTAACTTGTTCCAACCTGTCATCATTGTCCTCAATTTTTTTGTCAGACTTACATTTATTTATATAATCAACGTTTGCTTCTTTATGAGTGATGTTTTCTTAAACTAGCAGAATGCTCATATACTTACTTTGCTACAGATAGAATAATTGTGTTACAGAACCGAATTCCTTCTCATACTCTTCTACAGATAGAACAGACTATGTTGCAAGCCAAATTCCTGCATGGAACAATATTTGTATTGCTTGTGAAAAGAAATATATGTGATGTTTCCTCCATATGCTTGAGAGATTGTGTTGCAAGCCCAATGGTTGTGTGATGAATATCAAAACCTAATTACAACTACATTGCTGAAAATTTGTCTCAAATTTGTACAGATAATCAGAGGACACCATCACACCAGTATGTACTAGGTGAAGCATCCTAGCGTTGCTGCAGATAATCTTGTCTGTGTACTTTGCAAGTAGCCTAATGGTGTCCAGGAAGAGCTTCTGCAGAAACCACCACCACAAGATTTTTCAGTGTCATAACTTATAATGGTTGCATTTGGTCTCTGAATCCCATCAAACCATGATCCAAATAAAACTGAAGAAACAAAAGCAACTTTTCTGTACATTCATAGTTTTTTTTTGGTCATCTAAAAGGTTTTCCCCTTTATTTTTCCCTCAAGACACATGTTTCAACCGAATGAGATTTTCACAAATGCAGAGCTAAGGAAAACTATATATATCTCACAAGTGAACACTCAGCAAACAATTAATATTTGTTCCAGAACCGGTTTGAGGCATAATAAAACAGAATCAACTTCATTACTATTGTGTCATTGGACTTCGGCCGCTCCAAGAGCAAGTTCCAGGAGGTGCCCGAGACTGGCGTCACCTTCGTCGACGTCGCCGGCGCCGACCAGGCCAAGCTCGAGCTGCAGGAGGTCGTCGATTTCCTCAAGAACCCCGACAAGTACACCGCGCTCGGGGCCAAGATCCCCAAGGGATGCCTGCTCGTCGGCCCGCCCGGGACCGGGAAGACACTGCTGGCGCGTGCCGTCGCCGGGGAGGCCGGAGTGCCCTTCTTCTCCTGTGCCGCGTCCGAGTTCGTCGAGCTGTTCGTCGGTGTCGGCGCCTCCAGGGTCAGGGACCTGTTCGAGAAGGCCAAGGCCAAGGCCCCTTGCATCGTCTTCATTGATGAGATTGATGCCGTCGGGAGGCAGCGTGGTGCTGGGCTCGGAGGGGGAAATGATGAGAGGGAGCAGACCATCAACCAGCTCTTGACTGAGATGGATGGATTTGCCGGGAACAGCGGTGTCATTGTGCTCGCCGCGACAAACAGGCCTGATGTGCTCGACTCGGCGCTTCTTCGGCCTGGGAGGTTCGATCGGCAGGTCACCGTAGACAGGCCGGATGTCGCCGGCCGTGTCAAGATTCTTGAGGTGAGCACTTGCCTATTGATTAGCTAGCTTGTGATTTCCTATGCTTTTAGTAGATATTGTTCTGAATTTCAACGAACCAATTCGCAAACTCGCGTAGTTCAGTACCATTGATGATATTTAATTGGCATTCTTATAGTAGCTTTGTCCATTTAGTCGAAATTACTAATTGCTTACAACATGAAGAACTTAACTAAAATCAAATTTTGCCTGAGCTGACCAAAGATGGACCATTGTTCATGTATCATAGCATATGTTGTTATACAGCTGACCATGGCATGATTTTGCTCTGCATCATAGTTCAAGATATTATGTAAAGTTACTTTAACCGTAGAATGATCTTACTGTGGTCTGCATATCTAATCAGGAGCAGCTGTACTCATTTGCAGAAATTTATGTGGTTGATATATATGTTAGCTCATATCAATCCGTATGGGTACTTTGCAATTTCTGTTTATGTGGTCCATTCCATCATCCTAAGAGGGATGCTGGTTTTGCAGTGCTACTTCATCTAGTCTTTGATGCGCCTTAACTTAGGTATTTCAATGTATTTCCATCTACTGCTAATTTTCTTTGAAGAAGCTATGCTGAGATACATAGAGTGCCTTTCTGAATGCTGACCGACTTTTCCTTATGGCTTCCCAATTTGATAAGCTTTTATCCGTACCAAAGCACAAGTTTACAAGACATGTTATTGTCTGATAGGTTCACTCGAGAGGAAAGGCTCTGGCAAAAGATGTCGACTTTGAGAAAATTGCCCGGAGAACTCCTGGTTTCACTGGAGCTGATCTTCAAAACTTGATGAATGAGGCTGCTATTCTTGCTGCTCGTCGTGATCTGAAGGAGATTAGCAAGGATGAGATCTCTGATGCTTTGGAGAGGATCATTGCTGGGCCTGAGAAGAAAAATGCCGTTGTTTCAGAAGAGAAGAAGAGACTTGTGGCTTACCATGGTAAATTTTGTCACCATTTTAGCATGTGACTTGCGCTGAAATTATCCTGGACTGCAGAGGTTCCTAATCCATTTTTGAACTTTCCAATTTGCAGAGGCTGGTCATGCCCTTGTTGGTGCTCTCATGCCTGAATATGACCCTGTTGCTAAGATTTCTATCATCCCTCGTGGTCAAGCTGGTGGACTCACATTCTTTGCTCCAAGTGAGGAGAGGCTTGAGTCTGGATTGTACAGCAGGAGCTACCTAGAGAACCAAATGGCCGTAGCTCTTGGTGGAAGGTGGGTTTAGTGAAATGTTCATATCTGCGTACATGTGCTATTGCTGTTGTGCAAAGTCTTGAACTGTGTGAGCTTACATGGTTTGCAGGGTTGCCGAAGAGGTGATCTTTGGCCAAGAAAATGTGACAACTGGGGCCTCCAACGATTTTATGCAGGTTTCACGTGTTGCAAGACAAATGGTTGAAAGATTTGGGTTCAGCAAGAAAATCGGGCAAGTTGCGATTGGTGGACCTGGTGGAAATCCTTTCTTGGGCCAGCAGGTAAATCACTATAACTGAAATATACTATCAAAGAAAGAAAAACTTCTTACCCTACTAGAAGCAGCGTCTGTAAAAATTAAACGGAAGAACTAGACGTGCAAACTTCAACAATGACAACATATGAGCCCAACTTTATTGTCCTAGTGTGCATCTAGTGTTCTGAAGTCTCTACTGTCCTATGGGGAAGGTCCATTTCCTGAAGTTCAGTTTGTTCCTTTAACCTCGATGAATAGTACAGTCTAGTGCTTTCCTGTAACTTGCCACTCACATAGTCATATACTGCCAATGTTGTCATCATCAACACACTTGGTCTATAAAAGCAGTGACAAAATCAAAGAGTAGTGCCAGTTAGGCACACAACTCTTTTGTGTGGCTGTGAGTAGATACTGATTGCCCTGCCAGACGTGGCAATCTGTCTAACCTGCGTTGGTTTTGCTTCTCGGAATTTCTATCGGCAATTCGTAGTATCCGTGTGAATGGTAGCATGATATTTTTCATATCCTTTGGTTGCAGATGTCGAGCCAGAAAGACTACTCGATGGCCACCGCCGATGTTGTGGATGCTGAGGTGAGGGAGCTCGTGGAGAAGGCCTACTCAAGAGCAACGCAGATCATCACGGCACACATCGACATCCTCCACAAGCTTGCTCAGCTTCTGATGGAGAAGGAGACGGTGGACGGGGAAGAGTTCATGAGCCTGTTCATCGACGGTCAGGCAGAGTTGTTTGTCGCTTAATTGCGTTGTATGTTCATCCCCTTGGGTGCTCGTACTAAGGGAAATGGAGAAGGCAAATTTGTAGGAAGCACATCAATTTAGGCGAGATGTTTTTGCATATACTTGTATAGTTCATTGTAAAGAAGGCAAATACTGACATTGATCAAGTAAACAGTTGGTGCTTACGATTATAGCGCCGCTAACTAAACATGATTCCACTGTGCTCGCTGTACATCTGCACTGAAGACATGTCGCATGCAGTTGCAGGCTTGCAGCTATTTCATCCGTGTGGACTTTGTTTGAATCCAGATTTACTGATCCGCATCAAAACTTCAGATTCCTTCTGTTCTCTCATCTCATAACACTTTTAATTAGTGTGATGTACCAGAAGTCACATGAATGATGAATGCAGCTTTGGTCTGGGACACGGAACGAACATGTACAGCTTGAACAGAGCAGAATATGTATATGTTGAACAGAGCATAACAGAGTAAAAAGATGCATGGCTAGTTTGTTCCGATGAAGCACGCGTGCATGATGAGCAATTGCACGTTTTCATGCACTGTGATTTACCAATCTTGTGATCATAGAGGTTCATAGCAAGCAATCGCATGTTAAATCATCCAAACACAAAAACATGCATCTTGGAAGAACTGATGACTTAATTTGCCTAAAAGAATTTCTGGTATTATCGTTTTACCCATGAACATTTGGTTAAGACCTAAAATTAATTAGTCCCTTGATTGTATATGTGGTAACCAGCTTTATTGCTTTAATTTGTTTGGCTGGCCACCAATATGAATACTAAAATGTTGGCGTGTGAATGTTGAGCAGTGAAACCCTAGCCTGAATTAGACTCCTGAACACCTTCTCGCTCTCGCTCTCCAGCTCCCCGATGCACTGCTCCAGCTCCTTGAGCTTCTCCAGCGCCATTGCCTCCCTCTGCTCCTCGTAGCTCGCCTGCTTGTTCTTGCTCCTCGACGACGAGTGCATCAATGGCGGCAGCCTCTTCTTCGTGGCGGGAGCCGCGGCCGCAGCCGCCGCGGCGTCGGCGAGGGAGGCGACCTCCATGAAGACGGACGCGGACGCGACGGCGGTGTCGTTGATGGCCTCGGCCACCGTCCTGGCGACCTCTAGCTCGGTTGCTCCGGCGGCGTGGTGGCTATCGCAGGATGGCACGGTGGTGGTGGCGCGCGCGCACCTGGAGGCGTCCCACCCGTTGGCGGCGCAAGCCAACCATTATATATGTTTTTAATACATGAAGTTGCTAATTAACATGAGGTTGTATGAGAGCGGTTGGACAACCGAAGGGTACAATGGGTCGTCGTTAATCTATTCTCTCAACTAATCGGCGTCATCGAAGGTGATCGACTAGGCTGTCTTTTGTCTTTATCTATAGTTAGACACGGTTACAGGATAGACAATTGACGACGACGACGACGACCATAGATAGACATGAAGAGATGATTAGCACTAATGCGATGTGACGATGGATGTAACATGGGCGTGATCGAGATGGCGAGACATTTGGAATCTCATGTCTCCCCCGGCCAATTTGCAAAATTCAACAGGCAGCTCATGCGCGTATAGTAGCAGCTAGCAGTTAAAAGTATTAGCTGATCATCGATCCGATTTTTGCGGGGCGGGATCGATGGATCGATCGATTGCCGCCGTGCCGACGCGTTAAGAAATACTTGTCAAATCGATCGCGTGTCGTCGTCCTTGCAAATGCTGGCCTTGGATTAGTGATGAGCCATCGACCAAGCCAGCTATGCATGTTAGTACAGGTATTAGCTATAGGCCGGCCGCGTCTAAGTGACCAATTGATGAAGCTTAGAGAGAGATGCTTGCTGGGCAGCAAGGCTCCCCTCGGGCGTGCGAGCTGCCATTAAGTGTTTACACTGCGCAGTAACTACTTGCACGTTGCCGGCTGGTGGTTTGCTGAGCTGATCATATATATATTCGATGCCTAATTGATTCTGGTGTCCTTAGTGATAATGAGGTTTCGATCGCTAATTAACCGCTACTACGATGTACTCCATCTAAAAAAAATAATATGATGGTTTCCTATATCAGATACTATTTCTAAATAATAAATTCTCCAGTACCAAGAAAGTAACTTGAAGAAATATAATACCTTAAATTTATAATGGAAGTTTTGATACCAATAAGTTTTATAGTTGAAAAATGTTAAAAAACAGATGTTATATATGTAGCTAGCTGATTACCAACACAAGTAGGGAGAGACCGTTAGAGATAAATTTGCTCCATGATACAACCGGTGTCACCCATGGCATGACAAACCTTGTTGAACCTAGTTACTTGTGATGAGCTAGGCAATCATGCATGCATGAAGATGTGGCCGAGTTTACAGATCATCGTAAATTTGACTATCCGGATCCATCGATCATCAATCAGGCAGCATGCAGTACTATTGAGTAGGCTGCGTGCATGTCACACTGCCCAAATTACACCTAGCTTCCGCCAGTTAGATTATCGAACACAAGAAAGAACATGACACCTCATCAACAGCTTCATGCCAATCAGTAGGAGTAAGCAATGCAACAACCGATCGGAATTCGGATTAATTTTCACTAATTAAACTAGCTAAGGGCTCGATTTCAGCTCGCTGGACAGCCATGGCAGCCTCCCTTCCCCTCCCCTCGCGATCATGTCCCCCGATCCACACGTGCACGTGCAACAAACCCCCACATGCATGCCCCCATCTCTCTTCTCCGGCTTCGGCTTGCTTATATATGCGCCTCGATCCCCATCTCCATCTCCATTCAACTCCAACACAAAGCAACCACCGAACGATAACAAGATCAAGAAGAAGAAGAAGAAGAAGCTTGCATTGAGCTACCAATTAATCAGTTCATCATGGCTCCAGCTTTGGCCGCTCCATCTCCTTCCCGCTCCAGTCCGGCGATGTCCTTCAGCCCGATCGGCGCGGCGGCTGCCACGTCCGCTCCATCAGCCCTCCCATGCCGCTCCCACCCCCGCTCTCTCCCCACCTTCCAGGAGCCACATCGCGCCGCCGCTCCGGCTCCTCCAGGACCACGGCGACGCCCCGCCTCGCCTCCGTCTCGCGGGCCTCGCCCACATCCCACGCCCTCCACGCCGCCCTCGCCGACCTCCTCCTCCTCCCCGACCCTCAGGACGCGCTCCCGCCGCTCCACCGCCCCGCCGACCGACCTCCTGACGCTTCCTCCTCCTCGCGACGCCCACCAGGGCTCCACCGAGGCCCTCCTCGACCTCACCCACCACGTCGCCGACGCCCGCGCCGCGCGCGGAGTCCGACGCCCGCCAGCTCGCCTCGCCCTCAGTGCCCAGCGGAGGCCGAGAAGGAAATCGACCCGCCTCGCCTCCACCTCTCGTTACGCGCCGCCGCCGCCACCAAGTACCCTCCCGCTCGCCTTCGCGCCACCGCCGAGGAGACCGAGAGACCGCCGCGTCATGGGCGCCCGCCACGGCCAGCCGCGCCGCCTCCGCGGCCTCTGCACCGCTGCCGCCCTCATGTCGTCGGACCGCGCCTCCTCCTGCAGCGCAAGAAAACCGCCGGCCGTCGCGGCTGTCGCCAAGAAAGGCCTCAGCGTGAGACGGCCCAGGGGCCCGCGATCGGTCGAGGAGTGGAGCATGCCAGTCGATGAGTCCGGAGAGCAGTGCCACAAGGTGTTCAGGGGCATTCTTCACACAAGGGTTGCACTGGCTCAAAACTTCAGACCAACATTCTAAACCACTGAAAATTAATGTACATCTTGCTGACTGCTCAGGAGACGAAACTAATTGACATGTAACACACTACATACAATACTGTACATGAAAAACAGAGTACAGAGATTTAATACAGAAGGGAAAATTTTGCCATACATTCTATGTTATTTGATCTGCAGACTTCTGTTTGATTGTGCCTACAAAACAAAAGTTCTTGTTGCATTTTCAAACTATTCTGAGCATTACAGCAAACACACATGTGAATGAAGTTGAGAATTTGTCAATCATTGAGGACACAAACAAATGCTGTTCATTATGTCATTTGGCACAGCGAATTCTGTTCAAAGTCTGTTTCAATACTTGTGTCTTTAGTTTCAGTTTTTCTGCAGGGACTTCCCTTTTTTTTTTCTTTGAGGAACCTAATTGCATTCAGGACATCAGAAACTGTTCCAAGAATGGACGGTTACTTCCAAATGATTATGGCATACCATTTACAATTATTTCTCAATGACAGGAGATAAACCTAATAAATCATTTCAGAGAAAATATGAGATGAAAGAAACACGATACTACTTCATTCATTTCCAGAGTAGTTATTTTTTGTTGTTTGTTAACACCAAATATAGTGCTATTTCAGACAGTTCCCCATTTCAATTGCCTTCAAGAAAACCATAATCTCTTGAAGAAAATCATTTAATCTTCTGTTCATCACAATTACTGGCAGAGCAATATCCTGTGAAAAAACATTCATATTTCGGATCAACGCGCTCAACTACCGTAATTCTTGATTGTCAAAATATACTTTTTTTCCCCTACAAATCTAAACAGTTAAAACGTTGAACTCACATATCTCAAGTCAAACAGCATTTTTGAAAGCTGGTTGAAGAAGACTGGATGAGAGAATGGCTAGCTACTAGCTAGCTGCTGTGTTGACTCGCCGCCATGTTGTGGTTAATTGCACGAGGGTTACAGCTAAATTAACACGCTAATGGGAGACATTTGGAATCTTTAAGACCAAACTAAAACTTAATCCTACCCGGCCTAATTAAAGCCGGCCGGTCTTAGTGATCTATAGTCCCAGTCTATCTGATTAGGCTAGGGACACGGTTTAAAATGTTTAATCAATGATGATTAATTAAACTGCCGATCGAGATGAACCACTGATACAATTTTAGTTTGGGAATTCACAATTAGCTAGGACGATGATGCATTATCGTCAGGTTGACTGTCACAATGTAAGGATCGATGTATATGCCAAGTATCATCAAAATTAAGCGCACACCCGCCCTGTCATGTCGCATCACGATCCGCTGCCGTAGCTAGCCCATGGAGTGATGCAAACCATGATCCATCATGATCTCGCAGGATACAAGCCTGTTAAGTGTTGGATTAGACAGAAACAACACATATAAGTATATATATGCTGATGAAATAGTGGTTCTGCTTGTAAGGTTTTCTTTCCCTAAGGTTCACAGCAAACCGCAAGGCCTAATTAGCCAGGTTGATTGGGCCGCCTGGTTTGCTGATCGAAGACGATGGATCCGAAATATGTAATCAGAGATCGCTCGTGCCAGATAAAATATATATAACCGATATTCCTATGGAGGAGAGGAGAGTAGTAGTGTTGACGCGTGTCACCGGAACACAAGGGAACATCCCCAGCTGCATTGCTTTGCGTTACTGATACGTACCCCAAGCTGAAAACACACCATTTAATTAATTTGCAACAAAGTCTATCCTTTGGAACGTGTTCCGATCGTTGCCCAAAACGATCCTCCAAAAGGGACTGAGACTGGCGATGAATTGAAAGGCACCAGACCGTTGGATCAAAGTTACCAGCTGCACACAAGGATTAACTAACTGAAAACTATGATGAAGATTGTAGTTCTAATTCTTATCTTGTCCTATATTTTCTTTCCTATTAAAAAGGAAACTTTTTTCTTCTCTTCGGATCATCTAAACTTCTCTAAGGCCCGCGTTTGAGACAACACAATAGAGATAAAATTTACTCGTTTTCCATGCGCATGTTCCCCAAACTTGCAAACGGTTGTGTATTTGCCAAAAAAAAATCAAAATTATACAAGTTGCTTTAAAATATATTTAATCCATTTTTCAAATTTAAAAAATCCCATACTCACATTAATACGCGGCTAATGACGATCACCTCTTTTTACGTTATCTTCTCATTTTTCTTCCTCCCAAAATACACCACTCCGTACTAAACTTGAATGGTATAAAAGAAGCGCAATTTCAGAACAAATTGAAGTCTAACTTTTGAGCTGCTTTAATTAGTTTATGTTCTGGATGTGATATAGATGCGTAATACTAGCTGCCACTTTTCTTTATACTAGTAATAATAATTTGTAAGAGCAATTAAAATATAGCTAACTACTAGCTATCAACGAATATTAAAGCTAACATGAATAGTTAACATAGAGATTGATGTATTTTTTCTTCTACCTCTTTCTCTCGTTATTGAAGTTTAATGTAATATCTTATAAATATGTGGGTATAGGTAGTTCTTATGCGTGAGAGCTAACACGCGTGCACTTTCTTTATCTCTCTTCCACGTAAGTTTATTGTTGGCTTATAGATTAGTAATATCCTTGTTGTAAGTAACTTTGTACTAGCAAATACACTGATAGTATTCATGCAGGTGTTCTTTGTTGAATTTATCTATATAATAACTATATGTACTGGGTGTGAAATTATGTACATGCATTGAGGTGCAAAAATTTGTTGCGGGCGGACGGAATACTGTTTGATCTGGAGTGTTTGCGGACAATTAAGCAGCATGCATGTGTGTGCAATAGAGTGTATACGCGTTTACGCCCCTGAGTGAATACAGTATTGGCGCCAGATGCAAGCGTACGTGCGGGCTCGCCGGCCAGATCCGCAGTACCGTACACTGTTACACCAAATCCATCCTGCAAACGTACTCTGCATCGATGGATGGATGGATTTTGCGTTCCACTTCGAAGCAGCTTCGTCGGGTACCTGGCCTGGCCGGATTGCTTCCGGTGCATGCCTTTTTCAAACACCTACTATAGTATATTTATAGTTAAATTTGTTATTTGTTTACAACTTTAGAAGTTGAATTATAATTGCATGTTTGTGGAGTGATATGTTACATATTGATCTATCTGTCAATTTTTTTGAAAATTTCCATAAACTATTTAGAGAGACATGCAATAACGGGTGGACGTCCAACTCGAGCCGTTAAAATAGGAAACTATTCTTATACCTCGAGAACCAACTAAACGGTTATGAAAAATCTGCGAAAAAATTTGACAACATCATACAACACATATATACAACTCCACAAAATCTTAAGGTCCAAACTCAACTCACACGTCGAGATATAAAAAAGACAAATTCAGCGTATGAAAAGTAGCGTACGTTATATCTAAATTGTCTTTTTTGTTTCTCGATGTGTAGAACGAATTTGAACATGAATTTGGTGGACTAGTAGGTATCATTATACTCTACCATTGTTAATTTTTTTCAGAATTTTTCGCAACATTTACATCGAATTAGAAAAAAAAGGTATACGAGGGGATAGGGATTAGAATCCACTCCCGTTAAAAATAGTTTCCCCACCTGTTATGAGTACGACGACACCTCACCTTCTCAGATAGCGATACATCTCTGCTAAGCTACTTCTTCCTGCGCCCAGTAATAGCTAGCTTTATATACGCGCGCGCACGCACGCCCGCTTGCTTATATTGCCTCCTCGATCGATCAGCTACCACACCTGCTAGCTACCAATATCCATCGATCGCGATAAGCTAACACGATGCGTGCCGCCGCCGAGCCCTGCAAGTAGAACGACGACGATGAGGAGCCGTTCGCCGGCGGCACGTGCGGCGCCAGCGTGCCGTGCACTCGCACACCCTGCCTGACGCACGTCGACGACCAGCTGCTCGCGCTGCGCTCCTAGGACCTCCCAACCCCGGCCAAACCCGCTCTCCGCTCGCCCACGTCAGGGCGCTGCTCTGCGTCCTCGACGAGCTGCTCCTCCACCCCCCTCGCCGCCGCCGCCTCCACCGACCGCCTCCTCCACGGCTTCCTCCTCCTCGCCACGCCTTCGGCACCTTCCTCTCGCCCTCCTCGCCCTCAGGCAGCACGCCGCCGAGGCTCCACCCGCCGTGCGCCGCCGCGACCACCAAGATCGCCTCCGCGCGCGCGCCCAGCGCCAGCTCGACAGGACCTCACCCACCTCGCCGCCGCGCCGTGCGCGCGC
>CM020184.1:0-50251 GCA_009805545.1 Oryza longistaminata
CACATATTTTCTTAATATCCGTACTAATCTCAAAAATACTAAAATTAAACAAAGTACGAGACTTTACAAGCACCAAGGCTACATAGTTATAGGTCATGCCCAACACGGTGATGTGTCGAGTCCAAAATCTGGTGATTTCATCCCCAATTTTTTGTCGGAATGCTAATCCCAAAAGAAATAGCTCATGTCGTCCTTTGATCAACGTGATGGCAATTTAGCAGATGACCTCATAAATAAAAAAAAGGGTCGCAACTGCCATTGTTAGCATGAACAAAAAAAATACCAGGATTTTCTTGCTACCTGCGATCAAGTCGGTAATATTTCTTCTGATTAATGAAAGTTTTGACCTTAAAAGGCCCAAAGCAGTGGCTACTACAATACGTCCATAAGTAATGGGTAATGCCAAGGAGCTCGTTCTGACAATGTAACTGCTGAAATGGGATAATTAGCACCGAAAACAAACAAATAATCAACAATTGCAATAAAGAACCTACTCGAGTTCCCACTTCCAACACCAGTGCGAATTACCTTAGCAATTTCTCGACCGGTAACAGAGGTAAAAGAGCAAGAGGAAGACGACATAGTGGAAGAAAAGTAAGACGGTAACATGGAATTTAAAGAAGGATAATACATGACTTTCTGTGTCCAAAACTTCTAATGCTACAAAACTCCCAAGAATTGGTAACCGTTATAGCTCACAACGCACAAATACAATAGGGCTTCTGAAATGTACAACAGCGGAAGAGCCTTGATGAAAGATTACTCAAGCTTTCTTGTCAGACCTATTAAGATTCAAATTGAACCACTTCTTTTTACTTGATTTATCTTTACCATCTATGTTACCATTCTCGGGACTCTCAGTGGGGTATCTACTACTGCTGCTACCAGCTCCAACAGAGTTCACCATAGTTCGTTCGGTCGTGAAGGAGGAGTGGATGTCATCCCTTTCTCTCAGCATATCATCAACCTGCAGACATTACAACTCTTTAGCAATAATCCAATATTATTAGCAAAAGTAATGAAGAATCATCAGGGTTCAGCCTGAGAAAAGAATATGATACGAACTTTATCATATTGGTAGATATAACTATTTGATGAATTTTTGTGAAGGATAAATTGATGTCATTTGGTTTCAATTTTTTACAGTGCACGGTTCTGTAAGCTACTCTACTATGTATACTTCAACTATTAACAGCTAGGACACTATTTAAGTTGACAAAAGCTCAGAAGCAACTGCGTGTCAACTGACAAAATAATTTAATAAGTCAATTCTTAAGAACAGCATTTCTGCTGCATTCACTGAACATGGCTGCACCAACCATGTAAATCCACAGTGCAGACTTAATTATACGCATTTTCATTTTGAGTGGGTGCCAATATTCATATAACCAAACATCAGTGTTGGCAATCAAGTACTAGCTGCAAATATGCAACTCACTTAGAATTTGAACACAGTATGGAGCCAAGCACTTAAAAAAGTTCTAACAATGCAATGAGAAAAGCATACCGTGGATTCACACAATTCAGTGTCAACGTTCAGACTGCAAGACTGATAGAAGAAGAGATATATGCTAATAAGAAAGATAACACACAGTGATTGCTTTTCAAAGTGCCCTCCAAAGGAATGTTTGAAATCATATTCTAGTTTGACTTATTTCCTATGAAAGAAAAGTTTGCCAGTGCAAGATAGACATCGAGAAAATGTGGACATGTAAGAATTTAGAGACATTGTTTGAGAGCTAGCCTTACACCCTCTGTCTAGAAGAACAGAGAGGCATCTACATAGTCAATATGCTGCTGTGCCAGTTCAAACAGGCACAAGCTCACTACAAAAAAAGGTAGGTGTGATATGTCTAAAAAACATCACTATGTAGTCTGCTTCACCCTTACATAGTTATGTTAGACTCTACAATTAGAGGGCAAAAATATGATGACTATTTCTTTTGTCTCTACAATATCCATAATGAAGTATCAATTGTGAAAGAAGGATGAGGCATTCAGAGGAGAAAAGAAATGCTCACCGCTTCTTTTTCTTGGGTATATCTGTTGGTCACTTCTTGAAACCGTGCTAAAGCCTGCACACCATTTAGCTCGATCAGAGTTCTCTCCAAATTGAAAAGAAAACTAAATATATATTTCATGTGTTATGTAGAAAAAGATGCAGTGGCTGACTTTTCTGTACTCAGTTTCAAATTGGCGCAAATCATTTCTCTTCTCTAGAATTTTAGACTCTATTTCCTTTAGCCTCTGTGTTGTGTCTTCGTAACTCTTTGCACACATTGCTTCAATTGTATAGCTAGCTGGCTTGAAAAAATTATCACCTGAACATATTAATTAGGATGGATCAGAACAGAGGTATGTCATTCATATAAACAGATAAAGTAAGTTTGCAGACCATATACAGCAAATATATGAGTTCCAGATTTGAGAGCCGACACTTCGCATGGCTGGAGACCTTCCAACCTTTTAAAGAATGCAGCCTCAGGATCCTTAGCCATTGCCAACTGTAGTAGGAAGCAGCAAAGTCTCACATCACATCAGGCCCAAAGAGCATAAAAACTAAAGCTATATAGCAGAACATACATACCGCATTCACTGTTGAATCCATACGATACACTTGAAAATGCAAGAAATACATGCCTGCAGATGTCACCTTACCAGTCTTCTGACTATCTTCCTGGAAGCACGGAAAAAAACTGGAGGTTATTATTTTTCTTGAATATGCAAGAGAGCTGCGTATCATTTAATCATTTATAGAAGAAGAAAAATAAATAACAAACAGATCCAACCCCTTACAACATTTGACACATAAGCGCCACATAAAGTAAAGACAACCAAGACTAGTAGCAATGCTAACAGCAAGCTCTCGAGCTCCTTTGCTCCAATACCACACCAAAGGGTGCCCTCCATTTCCACCAAACGCACTACTAATACAACATCCCTGGCTATATCATTTCATTGTAATATGTCCATATCTTCTAGGCTGTTACGATAATCAAAGAGTTGAACCTTTTCGTTTCAGTTTGTGAACTTGCTTGCTCGGTACCACTTACTGGAAAACCTAACCGAATCTGGTTGGTATCATAACATGTAGACCCGAGCACTTCAATCCATACTTGCCGGGCGACCATGCAAGAAACCAGCAGGTGTTGGATAATCTCATCGTCTTGATCACAAAGAGGGCAAGCTGCTGGGTGTGGCAAGCCACGTTTAGCAAATCTATCCGCCATCCAACAAGGATTAAGCATGGCAAGCCATAGAAATAACTTACCGCCCAGGTTTCCAAATGCGTTATTAAACTAGACTTCTAATTTTATTTATATGCAGCATATTAACATACCCAAAATGAAAAAAGAAAAAAACTGCAGGTTAATGTAAAATATTAAGATCATGTTCATAGCTGGTTAACAAAAAAAAAATCATTGTTGACCATTCATACTACTCCCTCCAGCCACAAAAGGTGAGTTGTTTTTTACTTTTCACACTCAAAAGACATAAGTTTGACCACTTAGTTTATTGCATGAACCAAAATAAGAAGTTATACAAGTACAATATTAAAGTTCTTGTTGTCACAAACTTGGCTACATCATTTCCTTATGCCTAAAAAGTAAAAACTTACGTTCCAAATAATAATTACAGTCAAAATTAATTTGTGTTGACTGTGTGCATCCTAAAACGACACTCTTTTGTGATTAGAGGCAATAAAGAAGTTAATGGCAGAACTAGAGACACGGATGCAAACTTGGAGACAGAGCTAGAAAAACATTGGCTCTTATCCATTTGGCAGACAGTTATGTACAGCATGTATTGGTCACTTACTGCACAAATGGTATCAAAATTAAAATTGGACTCTTGGAGAGCTCCCACCCCTACAACTCGCATTACTCACAGTAGCCCACAATAGTACGGGTCAATTTTGGCTGTAATAAACTGCTTCGACCATAAGCAGGTATAAACAGAGTACAAACAGTCCAAAACCTTAACTCCCCACTCCTCTTCCTCCCTCCTCAACAACCGCCTCTCAATCCTACTCCAGCTGACAGCATCCCAACCACTCCCACTTCAACACCAATGGTGACGATGGCAGTGGCCTCCAATGCTCAACATGACACCTCCTCTCCTCCACCAGATGGATCCATCAATGAGACAATGACACACCATTGCTCCCCCAGCCCAGCAGTGGCAACCTCGGGAGTTGGGAATAGATCTGACAATAGCGGATACCTCCAGCGCTCTACAGGCGGCCTTGTCTCCTCTAGCCGGATATATCGACACACCCCTGTCCTCCAGCAGCATCCAATCCTCCTTCAACCAGATCCATCGATGGCGTCCCACTTATCCACCAGAATGGTGATGAAGGCAGCCTACTGTGCTCGACAAGCTCAAGCCACCATCACCAAACCTTGTCACACTGTTGGTTTCACTGCCTTCCTTCCCTGACAGAGAGTCCTCGCATGCTGGTCCTTGCAGCCTCCTCTCCTATCACCTCAACCTCCCATTGAACACAAGGCAGTTATTGTCGTTGCGTCGCCGCTAGGGCCTTCTTTCTTTTTGTTTTTGGTTTGGGTTGATAACACAGAATATAATGGATCTACATGTAGACGCATTATTTTTCTCGCGGTCGTAAACAAGTACCATTGACTGTAAGGTCTCATGAACATGGATGTAAAATAGAATTTGCTTGATTGTAATGAAATACTAATGGGATTGTAATGGTAGAACCTTTTAGCTCAAAGTGTAATCAAAATCTACCCCTAAAAAGTGCCATGGAGCTATATTACAATTCTGATAGTATTTATGGTTGTGGGCTACTTCGTTTACAATTATGTGGTGTCATTTATCTATGTTTACTACTTCAGAGTTTTTTGTCATTGGGAGGTATTTACAGTCATCGAGAAATCATTTACAATCGCTGTGAATCTTCTTCATTTGAGGGAGGTATTTTTAGTTGCAAGGGAGGCATTTACATCTTGCCGTAAAAAATAAAAGGATCTTAGCCACCCATGTAAAAACTCATAGATGACGGTTTTTATATGGGTGGCTAAGATGCTTGCCATTTTTAGGGCAAGATGCAGGCTAAGGGTGCAACAGAGAGCCTCATTATCCACCAAAATGCAAAATGTCACATTATTTAATATGCCGTGTAAAACGTCAGTTATTTACGAACAGAGAAAGTAATACCAATGTATATCTACAGATGCAAAAGATGTTCCTGGGACTGGTTGTCAGTTGATGACAGGATGTCAGGACTCAGGTTTAGTTGATTTGTAGGTGACAGGCTATTGGTCTTATTTGCTTTAACCCATCTACATCTTTGAGATTCTCTTGAGAATTAGACTGATGATGGTGATGACAAATTCAATTTCCCTTAAAGTTTTCCTGAGACTTCTTCAGTCCTTCCACCATTCATTCAATTAAAGACCATATGAGGATTCTGGCATGTGGTAATCCATGGCCGCATGGCATTCCATTGACAAATAATGAGAAAAACTACAGAACACATCAATCATGCAATTATATAAAGGCGAAGGCTCGAAAGTACCTGCAGAGCTAGTCCATAACCTCCATTAATTTCTTGTTCGAAGAAAAGCAGCTGTAGAGAAATATTTGGCAATGAGAGAATTAAATGATATCCCAAAATTCAAAGAGATGCAGAACATAAAAGCTTCAATTCCATAGCAATTGAAGGAAGAATCAACCTCATACCTTAAATTTACTTTGTGCGGCTGAGGTGACTCTGACTACAATGCCTGACTGAGCTTGTTCTTCACTTATTGTTACACCATAAAAATGAGCAGTTTGCTTGTCAACCTATAAATAAAAAAATATATGTGGTAGCCATCCCATTATAAACAAGACCATAAAACTGGTAGTGGCAGAACCTTTCCCGTTGCTGATGATCCAACTGGGAGAGGTCTCACTGTAACTGTTCCACTCATAGCTTCTTCAAGAACATTAGGAGATACTGTGGTCTTGATTGGAACACCGAGCTTGCTAAATGGTATAATATGTAAGAAAGTTAGCAGTCAATTAGTGATCCTCGATTCTTTCTAGAAAACAATTCATACAGATGCTACAGTCACCTGAAAAGTGCAGCAAACATTGTGTTGACAGTTCCAAGATTAGATAAGTCAATTTCCATATCCATTCCTTCATTCTCCAATGCCTAAGAAAATATATTACAACAGATGGTTAGATTACAAACCAACAAAATTACATTATTTCTGCCAACTATGTAAACCTTGGCAAACACATCTTAACCTACACGCCCAAAATAATTGAAGTGCCCAAAAAAAATGCCACTGAGTTTAAATTTGTAAAGGATAAGCTGTGGCCCTTAGCTACTTGGTACAATTATCATCTTAAGCAAAATATCCATGACAAAGGTACTTAGTCAGATGGTTTTGGAATTAAAGTAGTTATACATGGTGGAAATGCTTCTAAAAGTTTGTCATTGTTTAGAGGATACAGGTTCCCCATTACCTCTTAAGTAGTTTCCAGGGATTGTCTATCTATGACAATAAATATCAAGCTAGATGAGTTAATCTCCCTTTCTTCTTTGACAGATTCCAGGGATTACATCTTTCTCTATGAGTACGACGCTATATACCAAGCTACCTTAGCTAATCTTCATTGCAACAGAAGAAAGGATTGAAGATAAATAAGCATCCAAAACTCTCATCAATTATCACATGGTCTAATAAATACACAGCAACAGTATGATACATGTCGGTGCAGCACCACCAAAAATCACCTTGCTGGTCCTTTATCCCAGCCAAACTTCTCCTTATTGATTGATCAGAAAAGGAGAAGAATGCAGAACCATTGGAGTAAAAGCAAACTACACACACAAAAAAAAAAAACTGTTCGAAAATAGTCTGGTAGTCAACATGAGATTATGAGAACAGCACCTCAAAACCAGCAGTATCATATTGCCTCCGTTTCTCAGGATCTGACAAGATACTATATGAATATGCAACCTCTTTGAAGAGTTCTGATGCTTCTGGGTTACTAGCATTCTTGTCAGGGTGATACCTATCAATTATATCAGGAACTGAGTACAGAAAATATCAAGACTGCAGATGCAGGAATGAATAGATAGAGCTGCCAAGCACATCAGTACATCACACATGTAAATACATGACAGACCTAATTCAGTAATCAACAGGGTGTAATGGGGTGACAGTATTTGAGATGACACAATAATAGAGAGAACTAATAACCCAAAGAAGAATCATGTGGTCATCAAAAGGTAGTAATGTATAGATATCCAAAAAAGGAAAAACTCATTGCCATGGAATTTGCTCATATAGAGCATGCTGATCCAACCCTTTGTGACCAAACAGTTTCTAATCCCACGTAAATAATCTACTGTTAGAGTACAAGTCACTCTAATGTTCTCTTTTCTGTTCCATTGTTAGTATTGCACCAATCAAGAAACAAATGTTCTATGGTAACCCAGAAACAGTACAAAATAATGAAAAGACAGTGAGCTCTTATGTTTGTGGTAATAGCATCTAACAAAAAATGTATCTACAGAAAAGAATGCAAGTACAACAAAGAAACTTTTGCTCTCATTCAATGCTTCCTCCCAAATTTAATCCAAAACAATAAATACACTTGATTCAGTTTCATCTAGAATGATGTTTGAGACATATCGTTTCTTCAGAAATAATGTTACATATCTACTCAGCACAATAAAGTAAGAGCATCATTCTTCACGTTGCATTGGAAAAATGCGGTTGTTATGCGTCCAGTGGTCCATCCAAGAAACAAAATTGACACATCATTAGTAATTTCCACATGGGCATAAAGTTCAGCGCTGTTAAATGCATCTGGATGAGAAAAGTTCAAGTGATTCTGAGGAACACCACAGCTGATGTGGTAAATTGCTGCAGCTGATCCCAACAATTGTGACCATGAGCAATGAAGCCGCAGAGAACGCATTCAACTAAACTAGCAGCACGTTCACATTCTGCAATCTGAATAGCGCGATCGAAAGCAGCAGCACGAGCAGGACGGACAGGTTAGGGGAGCACGAACTTGAGCGCGAGCTTGCGGTAGGCGGACTTGATCTCCTGGTCGGAGGAGTCCCTGGGCACGGAGAGCACCTCGTACGGGTCCCGCCGCATCGCCGGCGCCGACGGCCCCTCCATCTTCCCCGACGACGCCATCACGCGACGAAACCCTAACAACAACAACAACAACAACCACACGACAAGGTCACCTCGCCCTGCCCCCCCGAATTGGCAGGAAACCCGCACGAGATCGGGCCGGGAGATGGGGCTCACCTGACCACGGCGCGAGCGGGAGCGCGGCGCAGGCAGATCTCGCCGGCCGCCTCGCGAGAGAGGGAAGGCGTGAGCCGGCGAGGCGGAGAAGGGAGGCCAGGGGGAAGGATGGGTTTGCCTTGCCTCGAGGTCGGGGAGGAGGAGCACGAGCCGCAAGGGGATTCAGTTTTTTCCTCCTCCTTTTTTTGAATTTTTATTCGTGGAATTTTCTCTTTTTTTCTTCCCCTCGACCTTGGATTCGGTGCTGCTCTAGTCCTCTGCTCCAAGGAAGGGGAGGCCGCTGCTGCTTTGAGGGGCGTGCGCTTTTCTGTTCTTTTATATATTTTTTTCTTTCGATTTGATTGATTACCACGTCGATGGATTGTTTCTCCGTGCTTTTTGCCGTTTTGGGTTTTCCAAGTCCAGCTGCGTCACTTTTGGGAACTTCCGCTGGCGACAGCGTGTCATCAAGTGGCGTGGACGGCCGCGGTATGAAATACTCTCTCACTTTAATGGTATTTTCAAATATTATATGATATTTATAGCAATAATATCATAATTATATAAAAGTAAATACAAATATCAATCAATAATATTATTTTTTTATCAAATAAAACTTAATTTATAATCTACCCTATAGTTCATCACTGATATCCTACGGACCTTATTCAACAAATCTAACGTCCGAAAATCATCCAATGCATCAGATCTGACGACAGTGCACGCACGCAGGGTCACCCAATATGAGATCGCACACGCGGGGTCACCAGCTGAAAATCACACACGCCAGCAAATCAATCACGGCCCATTTCCCTTCGCATGCCTTCCTCTACAACCCTCACCCGCTAATCACCGCGTCCCTGTACTGTCTGCCGCCGAGGTCGCCCAGATCGACGCTCGCCCTAGCCGTCCTAGATCTCTCCCACCGTCTACCTCCTGTGACTCCCGTTTTTCGCACCCTCTCCCACTTTTTTTTTCACACGCTCAATGCCCGCTGGCAGTCGCCTGCCTCGCCGATCTCCTCTGCGTCGCCACCACCGAAACGTAGGTCATCATAGTGCTCAGCTTGATGATTGCGGCTTCACCAATACCAGTGCTATACTATATGTATTTTCTTTAGTATTGGTTATGGCACACATAGGATTTTGTTTTCAGATAAATTGATGTGTGTGAAATTCTCCTGACTTGGTAAGAAAATCTACAATTTGTTGGCCAAGTAGTTCCTGCTTAAGTACTTACTAAACAACTTTTGCAAAGATGTCCTTTTTTATAGCAGACTGGGAGACTTGTCTCGATCAATTATATGGATTCGACAGACAAAGCAAGCAAATTCAACTAATTTCTTGGTGTTGGAAAATTTGACTGTTCCTTGTTGCTTCATGAAAATGTTAAATATTTTGTCTTTCCATTGAAAGAGAGGCAAAGAGATGATAGATTTAATCCCTTCGATCTGTTTTTATATGCTGCATTGCACTTTGACTAGTGCTTTTGCATTCTCAATTTCGGTTAAAGTGTTGGTATGAAGGTTAATGAATTGTCTAATTCCGAAGTCACCTAATTATTTGTTCCGTTTTTGTGTGAATCTTATACCAATCTCATTATATATTTAATTGTCAAAATAACTGTTGAGCCGTAGCGTAAGCACGTGCATGTTACCAGTAAATTATTGTTGGTTAAGGGCCCCTTTGAATCAAAGGATATGTAGGAATTTCACAGGATTCAAATCCTATAGGAAATTTTCCTACTTGGCCCTTTGATTCAAAGGATTGAATCTTTCCAAATCCTATGAAATTCATATGGAATGGCACATTGCATGTGGATTTTGGAGGAAATTTAGCAAGGGCTCCAACCTCTTGGAAAATTTCCTTTGAGTCTATCTCTCTCATCCGATTCCTGAGTTTTTCCTGCGCTCCAATCAAACGATCATTCATGTGTTTTTCTGTGTTTTGCAATCCTCTGTTTTATACTTCAATTCCTGTCAGAATCCTATGTTTTTCCTATTCCTCCGTTTTTTCTACCCTGCGATTCAAAGGGGCCCTAAATATTTAGGGAGTTAAATCTTAAAATGCGTGCACGCTTTATTGGGATGGAGAGAGTTCTATAAAGTTGCTATTGTTTTTCACATATATAAATAAATTTCATGAAACCTTAAGTCCCATATATTTTTATTTGTTTTAAGAAAGTATTGAGGCAAAAAGTTTTGTACAAGCTTATATTATATATTTGATTATTATATTTATACTAGTAAAGTGTCTCAGCGTTGCAACGGAAAAAACTACCACATACCATGTAGGAGTATGCACGTTGTATAGTATTTGGGTGCAACGGATCGTAATGTTGATGTAGTACATCGTGTTCTCTTTACTCGATCATGAAAATTGCAGGGATTCCTATTGCGCGCGCACGCTGGCTACGGAAGTAGCGCGCAGCCACGCCCCCCTCGACGCCCTGCGCGGTTAGCTCTGTAATTAGTTTCATTAGTGCTAATTATGGTAATTAGCAATATTTTCCTTTTTTGGAAGGGTTTTTTACTAGTAGATTGAAAAGAAATCTATACGTGAAGTCAAATTTTGAAAACTTTCAATCGAAATTTGAATTTTTTTCAAGTCAAAATTTGAAAACTTTCAACTTTTCATCTCAAATTTGAAAAACTTTTAACTCAAAATTGAAACTTTCAACCCATATTTGAAAACTTTCAACCTATATTTTAAAACTTTCGATCCAAATTTGAAAACTTTCAACTCGAGATTTGAAACTTTCAATTCGGATTGAAAAATTTTCAAGTCAAGATATAAAAACTTTCAAATCAAGATTAAAAAACTTTCAACTCAAAAATTTTAAAACACATGTGTTGAAGATTGAAAAAAGTCAAAAAAACGCGAAATGAAAACGCTAAAAATAGGAGAAAATTGAAAAAGGAAAAAGAAAATCGCAAATAAAAAAGGAAAAGCGCCATGTGGAGGGGTGTGGAGGCTAAATGGTAAAAGAAATCTGACCATTGCCCTTGTGTGTAAATGAAAATAAAAATCTTTATTTGGTGATGATTTCACTGGTAGTAATAAGGATTTTACTACATTGGGCATGTTCGAAAGCTAGAGCAATGCTGCGGTCAGCTTTAGGATGGATGAAACACATAAGACCATTCCCAACCCAATGACTAAGATGGTGTCAATAGCATTAAATAAGCTGCCATCTAGGATGAAAAATGATGTAGCAAGTGAGTAAATGAGGAAAGATAAGGAAACCATGTCTTGCATGACACATAGTTTCTACACATCATCCAAGACATCATGTGAGATAAGTAACATTAAATTTAAGTATGGAAAATTCTTAACTGCCTGGATCCTTCACCTACAGGTGGATTAGTAAGGTTGTTAGGAAGAAGCATGAATCTTCTGTCACTAGTGTTGCATGGCATCCAAACAATGTAAGCATCTCTCTTTATATCGTGCTTTCATTACAGCTGTGTTTTTCTTTCGTTTTGCTTTTTTTTCTTGTACTTGTGAGATGCATATCTCCCAATCCCACCACTATGCAATTCTGCTTGGTTTATACACGCAACATCTATGTATATGCGGGACCTGTTTTTCTTTGGAGGCAATATTTTATTTTGCTTGCTTTCACGTTTCTTCAGATACTTCTTGCAACAACATCAACTGATGGTAAATGCAGAGTGTTATCCACTTTCATCAAGGGTGTCGATACAAGGTGGACCTTGCTGTTCTTATGCCTATCAGGATCTTCTAAATATTTTGTTTATCTCATAGCTTTTTCTTGACCAGGGGATCACATGCGAGCACTTCTACTGATTGGAAATTTGGAGAGGTATTTGCCATTTCTTAGACCATTAATGCATAGTGTTCCACTGTTCCTTCTGTTGGAATGAAAATGTCTTACGATATATCCCTTTGCGATTTTCAAATATGCCTCTCCATTTTGTCACCACACAACTTCTTAGGCTAATTATACATTTTAGCATCAGTGTTTTTTTATTAAATACTCCATTAACTAAGAACTTGAGAACTCATTATGATTCACAACCCTTGGCAAGGCATACTATCCTTACATTAGCTGCTATAGCATTTTTTGTTTCCTGTCAAAGTGCTGATCATCCTTGTAACATTTTTTCTGCTATGTGGTTGCAGCAAATTGCTCAGCTTGATCTATCATCTATGTGGGCATTTGGTGTAAGGTGGTCGCCAAGTGGAAAGACACTAGCCTATGCAGGTTCTCCCTCCTACTTGTTTCTTCATCCTAAGTGTGTGTTTAACTCTCTATTTTGCTTTTGTTTACCACAACATCTGGCATGCATCATAGCCTCCTACCAACTTATACTTTTACATATGAAAGGTTCTCTTCATTGTCGATATACTGTGGCACCTTAACTGACATAAGCTAGTTGAACTTCAATTAATAAAAACACTAGCCAAGGCCTCTGCGTAG
Organism: Oryza longistaminata; assembly: GCA_009805545.1. NCBI lineage: Eukaryota > Viridiplantae > Streptophyta > Magnoliopsida > Poales > Poaceae > Oryza > Oryza longistaminata. The sequence continues at coordinate 12,714 of CM020184.1, forward strand.
TTCATCTTTTGTCCTCTCCAGTATTTTGAGCTCCATTGAGATTATGACTTGTTTCTTCAATTTTTATTTCCCACAGATGGGACACTATACCCTCTGATATATCCACAGATAAGATAATTTTCAATTATTTACATATATTGACTTGTTTGTTATTGTCTGATTGCTAGGGCACAATTCCATGATTTATTTCATTGATGATGTTGAAACGTCTCCTGCTGCCCAGAATTTAGCACTGCGTGATCTGCCTCTCCGTGATGTGGGTCAGCATTTTCCCTTCTGCTAGTATTTATTTGCATGCTATAATTCCATGTTTCATAATATTGGGTGAACTCCACAAAATTTCAGATTCTTTTTCTTTCTGAAAGGACGGTGATTGGTGTTGGATTTGATTGCAATCCTATGATCTTTTCTGCAGATGAGACTGGACTCTGGTAAGCAAAGATGTAGATAGCAAATTAGCAACTTGTTAAAGTGGTTGCATTTTCCTTTTTATTCTGATAGTGCATTGTTATGAGCATTTGCTTCTTCCTGTTAAAAACATCTGATTTCTAGCTGCCTAGGTTCACCTTAATAGTTAAGGCACTTTAACCTTTTTTCTTAAAAAAACATCTTGTTTCCTAAGAGTTCCATGACCATTATTTTAGGTTAATATATATGTTTGTCTCTCATAGGAGCTTTGTCAGATACTTGGATGAAAGAAAAGTCACTACATCAACTTCAAGAGCTTCACAGGTTTCCTTTCTCCCTCCCTCTCATTACTTCATGTTAGTGCAGGCTTTCATCGTGTCATTCCTTGCTGTTGTGCTGTTATATGCAGCTGCTATCTACTATTTACTATGTTCACAAGGTTCTATCGTCATGTGTATTTAGGCGAACACTATATAGCGCAGCCCATGGTTGGAAGTACAGTCTATTGGTTATATATAAAAAAAAGTGGATTTTCAGTTTACAAAAAGATATTTACATCTCTGGTTTCAGTAATTAAAATGGAATTATCCTTGGTTGGAAAAGAAAAACATTCTTGTCTTCAGCATTTTAAACCTGAACTATTCACCCTTCATTATCAGTGCAACCTCAAGTCTATATAGAGTCTATCTGCTCAGTTCTTTTTAGCTGAGGCAGTAGCATTAACACAAGTATCCTATTGATCTTTGCCTTTAGTTGTGAATACAATAATCATAACAGGTGGTCCATGGTTATTTGAATAACTTGTGATTCCACAAGAACTAACATCAGAATAAAATTTATGTATCAGCTATCTGAAGCCTTCGGAAAGCTATATGGCCAATCAAAGCAAGTGGCAAGCAGTGATACTGTTGAACCATCAAAGCCTCGTGGTGGTGTTCATGAGAATTGCATAACGTACTACCCTCTACTTCCAATTTGCAGTTCAAAAGTGGACTCTTATCAGTTGCATATAGACTAATAATTTCGTAAATTTCACAGTTGCATCGTACCATTGAGAAAAGGAAATGACAGTATTGTCAAACGGTTCAGCACGTCAGGTTTAAAACATTTCTATGTTGACGGCCTAAATTCTCCAGCTTTATGTTCAGGCAGTCTATGTTAACATTCTGTACTCCGTTATTGCAGGATTGGATGGTAAGATTGTGGTATGGGATGCAGAAAACCACATCGACATTAAAAAATAGCTCCAGGGAAGGTTTCTGATCAATCACATCCAATGAACTTATATTGATGCATGGCAACAATGGCAACGAGCCCTGCAGGTTTTAAAGATCCAGGGCTAGGGAGGAGAATGCTTGTTTTTTGTTGTACCTGTACACAAACCATTTCTTTAGCTGGCTCTTTAGCATAGAGGCTATTGGGATCTCTATAAGTTGGCTTCATTTTTTTGGGGAGTAACTCGGTCTTGAATTAATATTGTGTAATACCTGTAAAATCCTAGCTAGGCAATTACATAAATTCGACATCCCATCCCAAATGTTTCGCGGTATTCTGTGTAAAATAACCACACGTGGAATTCACCCGAATGCTTTCACTTTTGTTCAGATGATAATTGCTCGTCATCCTGTTTGGTTTGATTTGATTTTGATGTGCTATATACGTTGGAACCTGCGGACTCGAGAGGCTCGCTTGGTTGAAATTTGTGATGTAATTAAGTAATTTACTGCTGATGAAGGAGCATGAAATCAGGTCCTGGCGATATGTGGCCTGTGGGGACCTGCCATGTTCGTGGATCCCCATGTATATATGCTCATCTGCTCAATTATCTGAGACATTCCTCCAGGGCGGCCAAATTTGGATGTACGTCCATGAAGCATCCACTTTGCTTTTGTCCAAAGCAAAGCAGCAAATCCACAGGCGACTGTAGATCACTCGCTTCTGTTACGGTCTGTGGTTAATACAAGTGTCATGCATGTCTGACGCACACTGACTCTCATGCATGATTGATGCCGGCTCACTCACTGTGCTGTCGCCTATCCAACTTGCCTGCGTACATCGTAATAATTACGTAGAAGTATACTACTTCCTTCGTTTCACAATATAAGTCATTCTAATATTTTCATATTTATGTTAATGTTAATGAATCTATATAGATATACGCCAATATAAATGTGAGAAATGTTATAATGATTTATATTCTGAAACGGAAGGAGTAGTAATCTAGTATATGAGACTATGAGAGCTAGACATTGGACATTTAACCTTTAAGCAAGCAGTGATGGAAGGGAACAATTATCGACCTGTTTATTTAGCATGAAAAGCATTCAAAATTTTGGAAGTTTCAAATTGGCTCCCTCCCTTTATATAACTCTAATCCTCGCTATCTCCACCCCACATCTTTCATCGCCATTGTCTTGCATACCTTCTTTTGTTCTTTTATTCTATCCATCTCAACATAATTTTATTTTTCACCATCTTCTTTGTATCAAAATAATTTTATCTTTCACACAATCATTGCATTGGAGTATTTTACTAGCCGCCATTCAAACTACTATCTCCATTCTAAAATCATTCCAAAACATAAGAGATCGATTCTAGCCATATTTCCTTATATTTTTTTGACGAAAATAGTAAGTTACTAACTTCTCTCCAATTGATGCATCTCTTTGTCACTCACCTTCGTCTTACAACTCTATCACCACTTTGCCAATCGCCACCATCCACCTTCTCAACCATCTTTCTGGGGACCACCACATTTCGGACGTCCGATGGATAACAGAAAATCGGACGCTTGTTATGTTATATTTCAGACACATACACTGACATTCTGACAAAGTACATGCATTGTTATATTCCTCCTATATCTAATTAACAAAGTAGTAAGCAGACTTTAAACTATCTTTTTTTTAAAACTATTATTGGATCCACGATTTCATTGTATTGTTATATTTAACTTACATTCAACTTACATATGATATATACTTGCACATAAGTTGTGCGTACATGCATCCTGAATTTCTGACATGATAAAGAGAGGAGGTATTAGCATGTACTATTAAAAAGGTGATTTAAATGGGGGGAGGAAATGAGGAGGCGTCCGAAGTTTCGTCTGTGATCGGACGCTAGATGGGAAGTATTTCTGCATCTTTCTCGATCTCGTTTTACTAATTACCTTCCTAAAATAAAATTTCTCGATCTCTCTTTACTAATTAACTTCCTAAAATAAAAAAGGTGGGTCTCTCTCCACCCAGGATTTATCAGATCATGCCATCTAGCTCTGCTATCATCCATCTACGGCCACTCGCCCCTTTTCTTAGGCGGTAGCCTTGCTCAAGAGATGAAATTTGAGAGCTAAGAACAATTTTCAACTTGTGGAGAGCGAGGATGAAGGAGAAGGGAATGCCAAGTTTTAGGGGAAAAAAAAAGGGGAACTGTGCTTTCTTTCCGACTAAAATCCCAAAAAATCAGGATTGGGAACAGAGTAGGGACACTGTTGGTGATGATCTAAACAAGTGATCACAATGATAGATAGGCTCAGCTCTTGGATTCTTGTCTTGTAGAGCTAGAGCCGAACTAAATGCTACTAGAACTTTAATTTTTTCTGAGCGGCGCAGGCGAATATACTTTAGAAAATACATACGAGTATAACTATCCTTCCCCCATTTCCATGACTCTAAGATAAATGTTAGATTTGGAGCTCTACCAAACATCCCTTAAGAGACATGTGTGGCTGTCGTAATTTTTTTGAGTAAAAAACTTTCAAATGTAACTATAGTATAATTAAAGTGTAATTAAATTGTAAGTATGTAACTACATTGTAACTATACTGTAACTGCATTAACTTCACTGTAACTACGATATAACTTATATAAAACTTGCATTCAACTATCGTTTGGTTAGTTAGCATTGGGATATCACACGTGACATGTGTGAAAATTTCTTTCTAGTAATTTTTTTCTTCATGGATAAATCTCGAGGCAATCCGATGTTCACAAATATAAAAGTTTTGGAGCCAAAAGTTTGCGGAAGTTTTTCTAGCAAATCCGTTTTTTATGGCAAACACCCTACTAACAAGAGATCCAAGAGTTTCATGAATCCTTCAAATTAATTTGTTTGTCTCTTCAATCATATATGATATTGCAACAATTAATTAACACTTATAACAGACATAAATCACTGATGATGTTACACGAGTGAAGCAGTAACACATGCCATAGGCCATGATGATGATCGAGCAGAACAAATTAAGATCGCAGCTTAGCAATAGCCTAGATGGGGCTTCCGAAGGCTCGCGGACGACGCGACCATGGATGTGGTCTTCTCGTTGCCCACTGCCCAGGCATGGAGAAGGTGATTCAACGGTGCTTCGGTTTAAACTAAAAACTTTACTGTAGTTGGGGTTTTTCGGCTTGGGTTTTACATTTTTTCCCCCTTCGTAGTTTTTGTTAAAGTAACTAGCTGGGTGGCCCGCGCAATTGCGCGGCTAGCACCAATATAAAATTATATATTTTTTACAGAACTTTTTATTTTTGTAGCTTTGAAAAGTCACACCAATCCACTACTTATTCCTTTGCCATCCCTTTATTAATTTGCTTGCTTGATCTACCGCAACTTCTATTTATTCTTGTTGGAATATTTCAAAATTGGGTTTTTAGAGTTAATTGTCTCATTGGGTTTCTTTTTATAACTTTTAGAAGTCCGTCAAATGTCGCTATTGTACTCGTCTACGGCCTGCCCGCTGCCTCCCCTCTTTATCATTGGGATTTTCAAAATCGAATATAATTATTGTTGGGTTCATTTTTTACTTCCTAGAAGTCTCGCCAACCGTCGGCGGCTCCACCACTATACTACTCTACAACCTACTCGTTGCCTCCCCTCTTTATTGTCATTGAAATTTTAAAATCGAACATGATTATCATTGGTTTTTTTCTTTTGATTTCTAAATGTCCGGCCAACTGTCATGACAGTGCTACTTAATGGTTTACCTATCGTCTCTTTTCTTCGTCTCTTTTCTTAATCGTCAGATTCTATTTGGGGTTTTGTTTATAGCTTTTAGATGTTCAATCAACTGCCACCACTCTGGTCCTTTATAGGTTTGTTGCTTCTCCCCTATTTATTGTCATGTGTCATGTTCTAGATGTACTAAAAAAATCCATATTTTTTATTCCGATATCTTGTTGTATTCCTACTTGAACTTTTATAATTATTTTTCTATTTTGGAATTCATTTTATATTTTATTTCAAATTCCAATTATTTTTTTGTCCTTTAAGCAAATTATTTGCTTTCTTTTTCTACCATTGATATATAGAGGTAGATATCTATACTAATATAAAAAGAGGAGTTATCTCCTTGCAATCCTACAGGCTAAATCAACATGTTGGTCCTACAATCATCTGCATCCTCATCCGCATCGCTCTCATCCCTACCGTCCACTACGATTCACCCTCGCACAGCAACTCCATGGAGACCACTACACTTCGAACGTCCAATGGATAACAGCAAAACGGACGCTTGTTATGTTATATTTCTGACACATGCACTGATATGTGCAAAAACACTTTAATCTATTTTTTCTCTTAAATTATTTATCCAAATCATGATCCAATTACACCATTAAATTCGTTGCAATTAAATCTTCAAAACAAGACCACACATGAATATTTTTAAATGTTGCACGATGTTCCACTAGGTATATCGGAATTGTTTCACTGAATAGATTGAAAATGTTTCAATCGTTTAAATCGGGCTTTGTTTCACCTTATATAAAAACAATGTTTCAGCAAATAGTGAAAGAATGTTCCAGTTCACTGCAACATTTGATCCATACATAGTGAAACACTATAAGTACACTAGGTGAAACATTTTTGGTAGAACAAAAAATAAAACGAATTCTCTTAATAGAGGGTTTCTAAAATATGTGGGTAATTTATAATTACGTAGAAGTATACTACTTCCTCCGTTTCACAATATAAGTCATTCTAATATTTTTCATATTTATGTTAATGTTAATGAATCTATATAGATATACGTCAATATAAATGTGAGAAATGTTAAAATGATTTATATTCTGAAACGGAAGGAGTAGTAATCTAGTATATGAGACTATGAGAGCTAGACATTGGACATTTAACCTTTAAGCAAGCAGTGATGGAAGGGAACAATTATCGACCTGTTTATTTAGCATGAAAAGCATTCAAAATTTTGAAAGTTTCAAATTGGCTCCATCCCTTCATATAACTCTAATCCTAGCTATCTCCCACCCACATCTTTCATCGCCATTGTCTTGCATACCTTCTTTTGTTTTTTTATTCCATCCATCTCAACATAATTTTATTTTTCACCATCTTCTTTGTATCAAAACAATTTTATCTTTCACACAATCATTGCATTGGAGTATTTTACTAGCCGCCATTCAAACTACTACCTCCATTCTAAAATCATTCCAAAATATAAGATATCGATTCTAGCCATAATTCCTTATATTTTTTATGAAAATAGTAAGTTCTAACTTCTCTCCAATCGATGCATCTTTTTGTCACTCACCATCTTCTTATAACTCGAACAACACTATCACGACTGCCAATCGCCACCACCCATCTTCTCAACTATCTTTCTCGATCTCCCTTTACTAATTAACTTCCTAAAGTAAAATTTTTCGATCTCCCTTTACTAATTAACTTCCTCTCCACCTAGGATTTATCAGATCATGCCATCTGGCTCTGCTATCATCCATCTACAGCCACTCGCCCCTTTTCTTAGGTGGTAGCCTCGCTCAAGAGACGAAAATTGAGAGCAAGAACAATTTTCAACTTGTGGAAAGCGAGGATGAAGGAGAAGGGAATGCTAATTTTTAGGGAAAAAAAAGGGAAACGGTTCTTTCCGACTAAAATCCCAAAAAAATCAGGATTGGGAACGGAGTAGGGACATTGTTGGTGATGATCTAAACAAGTGATCACAGTGATAGACAGACTCAGCTCTTGGTAGACAGGCTCAGCTCTTGGATTCTCGTCTTGTAGAGTTAGAGCCGAACCAAACGCTACTAGAACTTTAATCTTTTATGAGCGGCGCAGGCGAATATACTTCAGAAAATACATACGAGTATGACTATCCTTTTCCAATTCCATGACTCTAGATAAATGTTAGATTCAGAGCTCTAGCAAACATCCTTTAAGAGACGTGTGTGGCTGTCGTATTTTTTTTAGTAAAAAACTTTCAGAGGTAACTATAGTATAATTGAAGTGTAATTAAATTGTAAGTTTGTAACTACACTGTAACTGCATTAACTATACTGTAACTACGATATAACTTATATAAAACTTGCATTCAACTATCGTTTGGTTAGTAAGCATTGAGATCTTACACGTGACATGTGTGAATTAATTTTATGGCAAATCCCTTTTTTTATGGCAAACACCCTAGATAAAAGAGATCCAAGAGTTTCATGAATCCTTCAAATTAATTTGTTTGTCTCTTCAATGATATGATATTGCAACAATTAATTAACACTTATAACAGACATAAATCACTGATGATGTTACACGAGTGAAGCAGTAGCACATGCCATAGGCCATGGTGATGATCGATCGAGCAGAACAAATTAAGATGCATGGCATCTTAGCTATAGCCTAGATGGGGCTCCCGAAGGGGAAGGCGGCGGCCGGCCAGCACGCGGCGGCGGCGGAGTCGCGGGCGCTCCAGCGGCGGACGAGGTCCATGTACTCCTCCTCTCGCGATGCGCGCGCCGACCGTTGCTCCCGCCACGCCTGCTCCGCCTTGGCGAGCTCCATCTCCGCGTCCTTGATGAGCGGAGTCGAGGGTCCAGCCCAGATCGAGCCCCATGTCCAGGCTCCACGCCCAACCCTTCTCGATCTCCTTGCTGCCTCGCCAGTACTTGTCTCCAGCATCGCCAGGAACTCCTCCTCCACCTTCTCCCACCTCGAACGCCGACGCCCGCCTCCTCCGGCGCCAGCTCCATCAGCAGGCACGGCTTCTCGTCCTCCCATGTCGCCGGCCTCGTCGTCCTCGCCCGGCCGGGCGAGACCGCGACCGCGACGACGAGATGGTGCCCTTCTCCATCGTGATGAACCCCCGCGCCTCCTCGTCCACGTCCTCCACGCGCCCGAACGCGCCGCCGCCCTCCATCTCCGCCACCGAGTTCTCGATCGTGATGAACCGCGCCTCGATCGGATCGGAGCGACGCCGCACCCGCCGAGCCGACCCCGACGCCGCCGGAGACGGCCGGTTCCGGAGGCAGCTCAGATCCCGCAGGCACGACGCGTAGGATCCCCCCTGTTCTTCCTCTCCGCTCTTGCATGGCCTGTTCGTGATCGATAAACGTAATTAATTAATATTGAGTACTCTTAATTGTATTAGCTCCATAATTAAGTGATTACTAGGCTAGCTGGGTTTCGTTTCTTCCTTAATTATTACCATTAGCGCCGCCAATGGTTTTCCTCTATGCTCCATCACTCTGCAGTAGAGGGTGACGGTGAGCACGGCGCCGGCGGCCGCGCCGCCGAGCGGGAGCTGAGGGCCTTGCCGCCGAACCGCGGTTGGAGCTCTCCCGCGGTTGGCGATCTCGGTGAGGTCGACGGGGAAGGAGCCGAGGTCGCCGCCGCCCCTCGCCGTCGACGCCGGGTCGTCCACGAGCGCCGCCCACCGGCGAGCTCCGCAGCGTTGGCGCCGCCGGCGACGAAGTAGATTGAGGAACACCTCGTCGAACGCGGCGGCGCGCGGCGACGCGCGCCGGCGACGGGTGCTCCCCTCGCCGCCCCTGCCGCGCCCCCCACCACCACGCCGCGCCCCTCCGCCGCCGAGGGAGGCCGGTGACGTGCTGCACCTGGAGGCACACGACGCACCGCGCCCGCCGCGGTCGGCCGAGGCCGGCCGCGGCCCACCGCGCGCACTTCCACTGCCCCAGCCCGCCGCCGCCGCGGCCGCCATCGCCGCCGCCGTGCAAGAGGTTGAGCTCCTCCGCCACAAGGGAGGAGGAGCCATGGTGATGTGGCTTACCTACCATCTTAAACTCTTAATCAAATTAATTGGAAACTAATTAAGCTATCAACCTGCTCACTGATCACTCAGCTAGCTAAGCTATAGCTAATTATAGTGGAGTTGATCAGAGGAAGAGAGAGAGCTTGGTAGCTAGGAGATGCATATGCTTATATGAGATTGAACACTACTGTAATTAAGTGGAGATTGATTAGGAATAATATAATAAAGGTACAAGGGAGGTGATGATTTGGGTAGCATGGCATGTGCAGTGGCTATTAGCTAGTAGCTTTGATCTGATGGGAATTGTGGAGGCAGGATATATGGGGAGCCCTAATGTGGAAAGGGAGGACCAGTGTTAGGGTTTTGCACCATTGTTTAGCTCTCATGTGTTACTTGAACAAGAGGGTTGACTGTGGAGGGCAAAACTTTAGAATGAAGGATTGCTAGCTAGCTAGCTAACTTGTAAGGAAAAAGATGGATGGCCTATGCTTCTAGATCTGTTCTCATTATGTACTAGCAAGTTGGGATCTGGATTGCTCAATTAACCATGATAATATACGTGATCCTTTTCAAATATGATAATACTAGATAGATATCAGATCTGTCGATCTGGTACCCCATCGGTACCAGACCGATACCCATAGGTATCAATTGATACCCGTCAGTATAAGACGTCCTTCATACTTGTGGTGTATCAGGTATGATACTAGATACTTGTGGTGTATCAGGCCTGATACTAGAGGTATGTGCCTAATACCTACAGCTACCGATCAGTTCACCAATGTTGATGCATTTGGTTGAGTATGATCATTCGATTTCATGAGAGGATAACCGTGGTAGCGACGAGCTCATGGCAAAGAGGAGTAGCATAAGACTTCCTTCCATCACCCTCGCCAATGCCACCATCTCATCTCCCCTACTTCCCCATTCGTCACTTCCTCCTCCTTTCCCCATCGAAGAAGAATAGAAGATGATAGAGATGAAAAGGGAGATCGAAGTGAGTGCTCACCCAATAATGTGAAAGACCAAGGGGGTGATGAGCTGCTCCTTGGTGCCTCTATCCTTGTCACATACGCTTCATCCACACCGCCACTGACCATCTCGCCAAATTTGATCTTGCACAATGGGTAGATGGATGGACGGGGATGCAGTCAGAGGGGTTTTTAACTATTTTCCACTCTTACAGATGTTGCTTAACGATTTGCCACTAGGCCCACATGTCATAGACACATGAGGGCCCACATGTCATTGACAGGGTGTGGCAAATCGTTAATTGCCATGTCACAAGAGTGGCAAATAGTTAAATTTCCCGCAGTCAGAAGACAGGATGGTGTGGAAGTAGGCGATCAGGCAACTGTCCCCTAGCATTCCCGCTTAGAAATTGGCATCTGAGGCCTGGTTTAGTTCCTAACTTTTTCTTCAAACTTCCAACTTTTCCATCACATCAAAACTTTCCTATACACACAAACTTCCAATTTTTCCGTCACATCATTCCAATTTCAATCAAACTTCCAATTTTGACGTGAACTAAACACACCCTGAAAATACTCATCTTTGCGCATTTTATCCCGTCTTCAGAAAATTTGAGACTCACCACATGTATATTACGATCACATCGAGTCATGATTCACACTGATTAATAAAAACAACAAAATTAATTTCCGAATTAACTAGTAGGAAAGCAATGTACTTTCAGTGAAACTAATTAAATGTGGTGGTGTAGAAATCAGAAATCCTACCGAAGGTTTTAAGATATATATGGAGTACTACAATTTTGCTTACTGGAGTAATTATATAATTCTACACTCACATCAAGTCAAAACATTGATATGAGTGTACCTAAGCTCTCAACCCCAACCTCAAGACGTGTACAGTACAGGTGTGTGCATGCAAATAGGGGTTATATCAAATCAACAAGTAATATAATCTCCTCCCTAGAACTGGACCCCTATTAATCCCTTTGAAAACGTCTAATCAAACAAGGAAAAGATGAAACGGCGCGCAGGTGCATGAGAAGAGGAAAGAATTGGCTAAGTCCAAGGATGAACTTGATGACCCTTCAAGCTAGTACGTCCTTTGCTGGTGTCCATGGCAAAAAGAATTTGGGGATGGCCTTGGCCCTTGTGACAATTGTCAGTTGTCATGTAACTTGGCTGCTTTACTTAATTGACACCTAGACTCTACTTAATTATATTGGTACTTAATTAGTCACCATCACCAATGGGTTAGCAGGACCACAAAAGGATATTGGTACTATTATTTTGGATTAATTCTGCATAGTTCTTGTGCTAAGCTCCCTCACTTTCTGCATGGCACATGTACATTGTTCCCCTCCAGAATGGATAGTATATCTCTAACTAGCTAGTTCTGTTTCTAACCCCCAAATTAAACGTGATGATATGTGGCTGCGAATTATTACCAGAGGTTATTTGGTTGATAGACCAAAAACAATATCTAAACAATTGTGTCCCAATTGTTACAACTATCAAATTTGGTGCCACACCATATATAGCTTGTTTGTAGGCAATGACTTTGTTTGAGAAGCTCGAGATTCTAAAATACAGCTAGTTAGTAATCAACTGGTGAGAATCTATAAAAGATAGGTTTTTAGCTTTTGACTTCAATGTAGTTTATTACCTAGATTATATATCAGAGTATGGATGAGAATCTGAACTGTTTGGGAAGTTTAATTGGAGATTCTGTGAAAAAAAATGTAGCCGATAGAAACTCTCCCAAACAGAAACTCTTTATAGGAAGATTGCCACAACAAATTAATTAGTGTTCCTACAACATGTATTTCAGGTTTCCTTTAAATGAAGTTAGGCATGACTGACATATGTCTATGAAATAAAGCAAACGCTATCCTAACATGATCAAACGTACACGGCCAAATTACTTGTGACAAAAGTGTGGAAAACTCTGGCGTTAATTTTAGAATTTACCCAACAACGACTATCCTTTAATTTCCCGATATGGGAAGGAGCGCTCACACATTTACACATACATTTGCCCTACAATTGGTAGCTAATGAAAGGGCATGTAGCCTAGTGGTTACAGTGACCTGAGTAGTACCCCAAGGTCTTGAGTTCAAATCTCCTATGGAGCGAATTTCAGATTGAATTGTTTGCGGGGCTAAGTTCCCTATTTCAATGGCCGTATATATCCGGTTGAATGTAGAGGACGGGTAAAAAATACCCTTCTCTAAAAAAAAACAATTGGTAGCTATACCCGATCCTGATGCGATATATATATGGGACCGATCGATCGATGCATGCATGTTTGTGCTTCTGTTCGATTCAATTTCTAATTAAGAGGCCCGGATTAATATACAATTAACTACTCCCTTCATCCCAAAATATAAACATTTTTAGCATAGTAACAAATCAAACATTTTTAACTTTAACTATTAATAGCAAAAAAATTAAAACAAATCGATCATGTAAAATTGGTGTTACTAAATTTATCATTAAACAAACTATCATAATATATAATTCATTTTATTTAAAATATCTTTTTATAGATATTGTTGGTCAAAGTAGTATTTCGGAGACCGTATCAGAGTCTAAAACTACTTATATTTTGAGACGAAGGGAGTAACTAACTAACTTGGACTTGGCCTGCAAGTGCTAAGCTATCTGTGTTGGTAAGTACCCTGGGCACAAGTGGCATAGCTTCAGTATCCACTTTGGTTTGGCCAATCAAGTGTAAACCACATGCATATATATGAATGAGGCTTGTGCCCTGACGCAGGCAGGCACGTACCTAGCTTCTTCGATCGATCGATCGATCTCCCACTTGATCATTGACAAACGAGCAAACCCTGCATTGGGATTATATTAATTTGAGACTTGCTTTGGACACATGGAGATTAAGATCGATCCATGAATCATGCACGTACGGTCCAAGGCAGATAGCATACATGTACCTAGGTCAGGTGGTCTAGATATAGCTATAGCTATAGGGCTTAATTTGTTACAAAGCACTAGTTTAATTAGTTGCTTTTAAATTTGGAACATTTTGTACTGCAGCATGATACCTTGTCCATATATAGAAGTACTACACAACAATTCATGCATGCAGTGGTACCACAGTAGGAATGTTGGCATGGTTCAAACCGATTTGCCCATATTTTATTTACTTATCATTGTACTTATTTGTAGTATTATTTTGCCTTGTTTACTCTCGTCTTGGACTTGATCCACGGGGAGAAATGCTTTTGGCGTGGCCCAGCCCACCCCAACAAACCCGGGTAGGGCTAATGGGCCAATTAGATCATTTGGTGAAAAGACCCCTCATTTTGTTATCATTCCAACAAGTCCAAACCAACACCACACCTCATTCATCCTAAGACCAAAAAAAAAAAAAAACTTTATCTCTCTCTCTCTCTCCCCTTAATAGCCATGTTAAGGGCTAAAACATACTGTATGCTATACCATGGGACAAAGGGAGTATATGCATCCAGATGCTCTCGACTCAGCTATGGTCAACGATGCCAAGCCTGCCATAAGATAAAAGGGGTTACTAAGCTGTGCATGACATACTAGCATCAGCTAACATTATACTGTGATAAAACAAAAAGACTTGTTACTCGAGATGCCCGTCTACAGTAAACCTCATATCGATGGATGATCACCAATTGGTTCATGGCAAATCACAAAAACTCGCAATTCCTTTTCAGCATGCGAGCATATATGGTTCAATCTTTTTGGATTACACAAACCAATAATATATTACACAGGATGTAATCAGAACTCAGATCGATGCATGTTTACAAAAACTGAATCCAATCACTTGGCTGAAATTTAACTCGATTTTACCTTTGATCAGACTGCTACAGTTTACCAGCTTCAGCAGCGGAATCATACAGGCAGCTTCAGACTGACACAAGGTTTTCTGGACTAGATCGCTACTACTAGAGATACACTCAACTGTCTGAAACCGTCTCTTCAGACGATGCGCCGGTGTCACTAGTCCCAATGGCACCGAGGGGTCCGGCGATGGCAGCAGCCCTCTGGTTTAGATCCAGGGCGCCATCGCCGGACTGGAACAGTTTCTTGCTGAAGGCGCGCCACTCCGCCTTCCTCTTGGGCGCACGCTTCAGTGATCCATCAGGAAGAACATGAGGCTTCATTTCATTCAGTCGGTCTGCTGCAGAATGACCCGGAGCCTGCATGCTCGGCCACAGATCTGCATCAAGCCGGCTTACGCCCGCCATCTCGGCGTCCTTTGTCAGCCACTCAGGAAGATTGTTGATTGGTTCCTGGTTTATGGGAAGGAATTGAGCCACCCTCTCTGATGGATCTTGGCACCAAACTGCCTTGTTGTCATAGTATGACTTGGGAAGCTTGGATGCCCTCCTGCGCTTGCTAGAACTTCTCCCGTATGGGGAGGAAGCAACAGGGAAACCTCCCAGAGACAAATTTCTTGGTACATTGTCGGTTGCATGTAGGTTTAACATGCCCAGGTTTGATAAATGATGCTGCCCTCTCTCTGAAGTACGGGCGCTTCGAAGGTACATGTCACCCAGTGAAAGGTCTGTTGGAGCAGAAAGAAATGGAGATTTTGAGCATCCAGTCCAAGAACTGCTTCCAACGTAATCTTCTGGTATATGTGAAGGCGGTGGAGGACCTCGAGCAGAGGATCTGAGTGACTGAAGGAAATCCACACCTAGAAGATTTCTTTGTTCCTTGTCCCATTGCTTAGCAAGATCCTCGGCATTTCTTGAGTTAGAAAACCGTAACCGTCTATCCCTCAACATTGCATTCCAGTTATTTGTCCCATACCTCCTAACTCCAATCCAAAGAAAATCCAGTTCTTCTTCTGACCACGGGGAAGAGTGCCTTTTGTAGGAGTATGTCCCGAGCCTTTCTGTCAGAAAATGGGATCCACTGGAGGTGCCTCCACGAAATAACTTATCGTGCCTGAGGGCTGATACGCTACTGTCTGGGAAACTATCCAATTTGAGATCTAAATTGAATTCAGGAGCCTTATCCAATATTCTGAACTTCAGTTCTGATGGCATGACACTTGGTTCCTTGAAATTCCCAGTAATCCACGACGATGATGGGGCTGGATCAAACAAATTTGAGTACGAGCTATGCATGGTTGAGGTTTCTTCATGATGCTGTTTACCGTGCATGGCATCCTTCTCCTTTGTAAAAAACAACCTTTCAATTGGATGGGACATTTGCTTTCGTTCATGAACACATTGATCCTGTAAATAGTGCAAATAAAATGCTTGAGATAATATAAAGCACAAATATCAGGGACTTATCCAATAAAGCATATGTAAACACTTTTTTATAACACATGTATCATCAAAACAATAGCTTGTAAACTAGATAGTGGTTCAAATAAAGAGCACATAGGACACCCAATCCTACTAAAATGAACGGTACAGAATGTATTATGTACAAACCACTTCACTGCAGAAAGAAGTTCTCTCTTTAAATAAGAAGATGAGGAATGTGGATTATGGACTAAAGCCAAAATGTAAGGTAATACTTCATGAAATATAGACTAATATTATCATTCTGACCTGATCTTTTAGTTTGTACACCGATGTCTCATCCAAACTGAGAAGCCTCTCTTGTGGTAATTCAGCACAATTTAGATTTAGGTTGATCTGCCCCAAAGAAAATCTACCTTTATTTTTCTCCTGGATTAATTGATCAAGGACCTCTGATTTTTCCTGCTCCTTGCCCCTCTCATCACTATCATCGTCCAAGACAATAATTGGAATATTTTTTGTTGAATCTTGAGACTCCAGAAGATCAGCTGCCTCAGATCTATTTGTTGGTTTCAGAAGATTAACATTTATATTTTTCCTTGGTGACTGTAGACAATTAGTCTGTCCATTACCATGTTCGTCCCTCTTCACTTCAATAATTTTTGGTACTTCAATAACGTCTACTGGTGTTCTGTTTGAGTCCTCCACTCTTGCATCTAGCTCACTGGTGTCTTGCACCCTAGTGAACTCAGATACTGGTGTACCTTCTTCTGGGATTGAACTTTGGTTTGCATCTTCAGCAGGCTGCGAGGGAACCATATGATGTACCGACGATTTCGGAATGTGTGAACTAGAAAAGGAGCATTAATGAGTTCCGGGCTCATGTACTGATCAATAAAACAAATAGTACCGTCTTACCTTTTTTGTTCAAGCAAGTGATCAACAATTACAGATTGTCCAGTGCTTGTTCCCGCTATAGTAACCTGTAAATAAATTCCTTTTCCTCAGTATTAAATAGAAGCTGTAGTTATTCTGAATGCTCTACGTGGTAAAATGCAAAAGCACATAGTCAATGAACACATAAACTATCAGGAGTGTAGCCTCATTGTGTATAGACAATGCAAGCAGTAGAGAGAATGCAGTCGCAATGACACACACATTGGATTTTATTTGAAGAGTTTATAAAAGAAAAGACATGAATCTAGAATATGGTGCATAAGTGAATCACATAGAAGCTTTCAATTGAAGTTACACGGACAATGTTGGATGCCTCTAGCCATTGCAGTCACAACATGCATTATTTCCTGACACTGGTATGTGCACTTGCAATAGTATTGCTCATAGTCGCATAGAATGAACAAGTAAAACAAATAGATAGGCTTAACAAAAATTTTGTCAAGTTAGCAGTACTGTTATTGTACAAGTACGAGTACATGAAGATGAGGTCATGAGAGAGAAACATACCTTATCTTCAACATCCAAAGAACTGCCAGCAGTTTGTCTGCACAAGGGTATAGCATCCAGTGGCGAACTTGGTGGGTTGCAACTTAGTTTTGAGCAATGTTTGTCATTATCTCTTGAACAACTTCCTGCTGCAGGCTCTTCCAAACCTATTTTGTTTTTAACTCGCCTACGAAATGTAAGCATAGGACTAAATCTACTCTTAGATTGGCTAGGCCTGGTAGAATTATTCGGCTGCTGATGAGAATTTACTCCCACAGAAACAGAGGCACTAGAATCTTCTGCCTGATTAGTTGTCCTGTCAGCATGCACACAACTGGAAACAAGACTTTGATTATTTGTGCCATCTATGCATTCTAATTTATTCTCACATGCGTCTCCTATTGCAGTATGAGTAGAACATATCTCAGGCTGTTCCTTTTGAGATAATGATTCATGTGACTTAAGTTCCGCTCGTTCTTTGCCTGCTGCATTTGCACTTTGTTTAGGTGATTCTTCCTTGATGACTTGCTCCCTTGAATCAAATACATCCTGTTGCTTTGTAGAGGTCGACTGCCAATTTTATGGATGAGAATAAGTATCAGATATGAATAAAGTTAGATCAACTTATGAATACAAAAATACAAAATTTTAGTATATACTCCAGCATTGAACATTAACACACCACAGTGATACAGAACAAGCTTTTAGTACGGCATGGAACTTTACCACACAGCAGTTTTAAAACATAAACATATATCATGGTTTCATTAAACGATTTTTTATTAAAGCACGATAGATTAGATTCCTGAAAAAACATGACTAGTGACATTTCTAGATATGAATGTCTACATCATGTTGTACTGTTTGACATGGCAGTTTCATGCGCTCCTTGTGGAAGTGGAACATATCAGTAGTAGTTATGTATTGTACACCCTCTTTAGGAATGTAACAGAGTAACAACAAATGCTAAAATAGATAGTAAGGGTGACAGGTCAAGGTTCCTCACAAAATTATCTTCCTCTAACATGTTATTATCGGCACCAACCCCATATTTTGGGGATAAACTGCTGACAGGAACACTACTGGAAGCACCAGAAGACTTGAGATTGGTGCCATCAGCTGTATAGACATGTGATGTAACACGCTTCCTCTTGTAGGTTATCATGAACTTGTTGCTCATCCCTGAAAGAGCCAATGTGATAAAACAAAAATCAAGCTGTATATAATGTACAAGGTATGTTCCCCTATGCTGACAGCAAAGAAACAACTGAGCAGCTGTGAGTAAAGTTCCAGTAATGATACAAAAGAGGTGAAGCAAAGGCAAGGGGAACAGCATCTATGCAAGCATGAAATTTCATTATTTAGATCCCTGAGCAGGATAATAATCAACAATGACAAGTGTACTTAAGCAAAAGCTCTACATCAGGGAATAAGATAGTGGTGAAAACATTCTCTTTCAGCTTTCTAGAATTACAAAAGTAGAGCTGCTTATCTCTATCAGTGAATTAAACTTAAGTGATCGAACAAGAACCTCAATCTTTTTCCATTCAAATACAGATCAACACCTTGTGAAGAAGTAGATAGCCAAGCCAACCCCATTCAGAAAGTGACGCACATATCTACATTAGGAAAATTTAACCCAGTACCCCACCCATCAATCAAGCACTATCATTACCCTAAATAGATAACCCCTCATACATTTTGAGCCGGATGCGTGGTATTCCCCCATCCCACTTTCCCTTGTTTAGATACACTAGAGAGAATTGCTACTCCAAAAATAGTACAACATCTCCTCCTTGCAACCATCCCACGAAGCATAATCAATCCTCACAATTCTACATACAAACTCCGAGCTCCAAATCAGCGCCACAGCTTTCACCAGGCATGAGCAAAATTTCCATGCAAAAGAAACACATGCAACCACTCCCCCCAAAACTAACCGCCTTCCATAGCAAGCCAGGCTCCTCCTACCCTTTCCCCTCGCTTGAAGAAACCAAATCAAACGAAAGCAATCCACTCAAGGAATCGAGCTAGAACGAACGAACGTACAAACTTGGGGGAAGATAACCATTACCTCGATTCCGCGGGATGGCGGCTTGGCAGCGAAGAATTTGGGATAATCTAGAAGGAATTCGGGAGGGGGAGGAGGAGAGAGAGAATCTCCCTTCTTCTCCTTCTTTTGCTTTTTTTTTTATTTTTTAAAGGGTGGGAGAGGGTGGAAGGGAATGGGGGAGTGCGGTGTGCCTACCTGCCATCGGTTTATTGTTGCTTCTTCTCTCTCATTCAGTGTGTGGATGGACGGAAATACCCCCGCGAAACCATGCATTAGTGGCGGGTAGAGGTATTTCTGAGGGAGGGTAGTTTAGGGAATTGGCTAGTGATGTTGGACGCTTTAGAGCTGCGGGCCAGGTGTGTCAGGTGGGCATTTGGGACTGTGCAGCAAAGTTCGCGGGTTTCCCGTGCTCCCCTCCAGATGAAGTAAGGGCTGTTTTGTTTGATGCCAAAATTTGCCCTACCAAAATAGTTGGCACTTTAAATAGTACCTTGTTGATGTTTGGATTGATGTCAAAATTTACCAAATGTAATACAACTCCTACAAACCAACTCTACCAAAATATTGGTAGTGCCAAATCATACTTTCCTTCAAATCAAATGAGCCCTAAACTTTCCTTCAAATCCAAATGAAGAACTCTTCCAGAAAAATTCAAAACGAATGGAAGGAAAAGGCACGGCGGATCGAAAGAAGACGGACGTACCTGCTCGAGCATAGAGGATGAAAATCGACTCAAGTTTACGCAAGACTACTTTCAAATTGATCAGACTACTTTCATCAAACTGAGGCTACCCATAGAGAAAGTACACAAATTTTCTCCATGTGATGGCGCCAAAAATTTTTTTGGCTTTCTGAGTTTTTATACAAAGCCAAAAAAACTCAGAATTTACGAAACATCCTCTGTATATGCAGTTCAGTTTTCTCAAAAAGAGTAACAAAAAGTCATTGCAGCGCATCTGGTAAACGAGACAACACCCTCAAAGACATGATGTAATGAGCATAATGCCATTTGGTATATGAATTTCCTTTTCTTGCACTGTTGATATACATTGTAACTTTGTACAATCTATAACTGGGAGAGGCCACCAAGACATTGCCTCTTCCTACAACCCATGGATATTATAAGACTGATTTGAATTTGCCCTACAAAAGAATGATTTGCCTGCCTCGCTTTAAAAGATATGGCTTTTCCTAGATGTAAGGGAGGAATCCCATCCCAACCCTATTGACTACCTATAAGGATTTTACAAAAACTAGCTGGAAAAGAAAGGAAATATAACAAAAGAAAGGGTACACCATCCAGCGTAAAGGATTGAAAAAAATTTACAACAAATCAAGGAATATTCTGACAAGGTATCTAACGGTATAAAGCTCTGAGATTTCACAGCCCTAATCCTGTAAAAACTGGAAGGCAGGATTCTCGAGTAGCTCCTCAGCTGGTTTGACATCGGTGAAGTCCTTCTCCTGAATTGAGTTGGTGATGTCATCGACTGAGAACGGGATGCTGCATTGCAAACACAACAATAAATTGAGGGGTGTGTTAATGTTTGTCCAGGGACTAATATAAACAGTAGATACATCCACACAATTAAATCAAATGGTACTTATGTTACCTTGAATTATCATCCAACAGAAATGAACTGCTTTCAGCGTTATTAGAGTCCTCTGTCATCAGCACCCGCATGTTACTAAGAACCTGAAACATTAGATAACCTTAAGTTTTCTTTTTTCACTTTTGATATCCTGCACAGTATACTACATTGACCAGGAATTAAAATTAAGCAGTAATGTGTATGTACATTATTTCAATTCCATATACAACATTCTTTTAAAGGGGGGAAAAGAAAATGTACTTTAGCAGTCAACAAATGGAAAGATTTTCATTGCCACATGCATAATTGTATATTGATTTTTTTTAACGAATGGAACTCACATCTGATGATACGCTCTGGGTATTGTACTTGTCATCCCAGTACTGTGTACAGATTCTGTACAGCTGCTGAACGCTCAAGATCTACAGATATCAACAATAAAGCATGAATTAGCACCAATTTGCTTAAGGAACAAAAACAGAAAAGATGCTCGACAAAATTGAAAAGTGTGGTTTATGTGATTTTACCGGACATAGGTCATTGACAATCTCATCATAAGATATTCTGAATTTTTGGAATATGACCTGAAAAGAGTATTGAAAATGTATTAATAGTTGCCAATTACACACAGCACAGGGCAACATCAGTCTGGATTAACACTAATTACCATTTGCTTTATTCATAGAAAGCTATGAAGCTTATTAAAGCCAAAGATAAATACAGCAAGGTTCTAGGATGCCACTCATGCACATAGGATGTCAAAAGTACCAATGTTATCTGATCGGACGATCAGCCCTGATCGCCTAGGCACCGATCAGGACGATCAGGGCGATTAATCGAGGCTGATCGGTTAGTATAGCAAGAGTGTCCAGCAGGCCATATATGCTATATATTATATACTAAATACTCTATAGTCTGTAGTATATGGTAAAAAGCAAGGATCATTTGGTCAAAGAAGAAGAAGCAGCATCATTTGCTGCCCGTCATCTGCCCAAAATGGAACATGGGCTGGGCTGGCAGGCCCAAAATTATATTTTCTCAGGGAGGTAGCCCATGAACTGATCGTTTTCCACCCTGATCGGACGATTAATTGCGACTAATCATCGATTAATCAGATGATCAGCTTTCTGATCGGCTGATCGACTTACCTGTGCCTGATCGGAGGTAGGGGAGCGATCAGGACGATTAATCGCGATTAATCGGACGATCAGATAACATTCTCAAAACTACAACATTTTATTGGTGCCAAATCTCAACACAAATATACACAAGCAGAATGGGCATCATACCAGAAAGCCAACAGCCTGCCTGATATGCTTGAGCTCATCCCAGGATGCTGCAGCATACTGTATGAAAAAAAAAAATGAAGGAGCTTCAGTAAACTGAATCATGTAGGAGGGAAAGCTAGCGTTCAAACACAGACAGATCACCTCAGTTGTTGCCTTTGCACACCATAATTCCAACTCGGCTAGACCAGCTTTGACATACTCTCCGTTGCTGAAGGAGCAACATTCACGACGAAGGAGTAAACTGCAGAACAAAAAACATTCATGTACTCATGTACTGCGCAAGTTTCCCGGCATACAAGAAACAAAACTTGAAATATAGGTTCACCTGTTGAACAGTTGTACATTAATGTATGAGAATATCTGGGTAAAAACTTTCTGAGCTAAAACTGGGGGTACCTGAGGATAAACAAAGCAGCAGTTAGCGCATACATCCAACAGAAGTGAATCGCATAGAAACAAAGAAATACACATACATGGTTATCTTGCAGTTTCTTCAAAAGGATATCCAAGCTCTCGATGATTCTCTGCCAATGGTTGCTCTGAGCTTGACCAGATAACCGTCCAGACATTCGCAGCATGCTAGCTTTCATTGTTCTCGGAGCCTAGTGGTTAACAAAGATCAAAATCAATGGTAAACAATGAATCTATTTACAGCCAGTTATCAACAAACAGCAAAGATCCAAAAGGAAAATATACCTGGATACACAGAGAAATCAAAGATGATAATTCCTTTTTAATATTGTCACGGATGATACCGTAAATCTTCTCCACATAAGCAGTTAACTGCTGCTTGAAAAGCAAGGCAGGATACTTGGCCTCAACTTGACGGACGACATCAGTTGCCTCAACATGCATGTTGACAAAAGATGCAGATCGCAAGCCCTAGACAAGTGAATTTACATTATCAGAGCCCGTACCACATTTTCTATTTTATTTCCTTCCACTTTTCATGCATGGAAAAGAAAGTAACATACTTGAGCCATTCTGCCAAACAATGATGTTGGCTGAGGAGGTTTCTTTCGTGAAACACTCCCAGGTGCACCAGCAGCTTTGAGACTTCTCTGAAGTAGGAACAGCAAGCTAGATGTATTTGAGAGCCAGTAAGCAAGATTATCGTTATCTTCTTCATTCTGCATCAAGGGCTTCACAACGTAAGCTGACTGGGGGCAAAAGAAACTTGCCAACTTCCAAAATTCAATCAGATTACAATTTAAGGTCAAAACAGTATCACTGAAATAAACTGTGGATTGGAATAAATGAAATGCCAGAGAACAGAGTGACGTCATTATTGATTTCTGAGGAATACAAATTTAGAAAACAAAAACCAATTAGATTGGTGTAATAAGAAGTTGATTCTCTCTCCATGCTTTCAAGTCTTTCCTGTACCATCCCAGCTTTCAAGAATCTGAAAGGGTTTTAGTTTTTCTTCTACTTTATTGGAAAAAATGAAAATGTTGGACCAAATAAGTAGCATGTTCTTCCATGTACTAAGAAGTGGCCTAGATCTTCATGCTTGTAATATTTCCAAAACCATGCCAGTTTTCACGCATCTACAGGTTGAGTTTTTTGTTTGATTTATTAGCAAAAATGGCTTTGCCTTCATTCAAGGGTAGAAGTGGCATATTGCTACTTCAGCTGATGCTCCAATACCTTGAGGAAAATGGAGCAAGCACAGAATAACTTCTAGACAACTAGAGTAGTAGAGTGGAAAATGTAAGGTGTAAAAGAAATTGGAAACTTGTTAAGAGAGCAGCTCTACTTTTATATAACATAAAGATAAAGCCTAGAGATGTTTTGATGCTGGTAGGATCTCAGATTAAATTTTCAAATAATAACCACTTATTATATATATATAAAGAACTCTTAATTGTACTTCTGGCTCAAGTAACTCTGAAAGACCACAATACAGGTTCCAGATTACCTCTATTGCAGATCCTATTAACTGAATAAGGCGGTCAAAAACACTTGTCTTCTCTGCCTCAAAAGATTTCCAGTGAAGAAGACATTTATATATGGTAAAAGCAGCAACTGGTTTCCCCCCACAATAGCCAAGGTTTTTTGACACACAGTCAATAAGTGCATCGACATTTTCCTACAGAAAGATAAGAGTCAAGTAACCATTTTTGTATGAGCAATTTAAACAATAAATATGTTGACCTACAAGTTGCCTGTCGACACAAGATTTCCTCAACTTTGGATCACCATTCCCATAATCTTTAATAGCAGGAGGTGCACTTTGGGGTTCCTGAAAATGACAGATTGTTGTGACTTGTGAGACCATGGACAGAAAATTTAAGTTTCAAAACAAAAGGAATATTTAAGGTGGAAAACTTCAAACCTTTGGATCTTCAACCTCATGGAAGCCATTTTCCAAGTTCTGATTAATAGAGAAGAAAGCGGGAGATGTGAGTAAAGGAACATTCTCATTTCAGCCAGAGGGAACAAAAGTTAACCAATGTGCAAGCCATTACATGTACCTTTGGAACAATTGGAATTGACAGGTGTTCAGACATGCTCTTGACTGGCGAGCTCAACAGTGCTTGTCTCTGCACCTTCTCCTCAGATTCCATGTTGGATAATTTCTCTTGAAGCCTGAAGCAGAATAACAAAAAGAAATGTCAACCACTGTACTTCTACAATAAAGTTGAGTTCAGAAAATGGAACAACCTTAGCATCGCCATGTTCAAATCGACAATTTTTGTCTCAGCGTCCATTGCCTTTTGTAGCCTCTCTTCGCTGATTTTGTTTGTTTCTTCATATTTCTTTTCAGTATCATCAATTTTCTTTTCAAGAGAACTGACCAGAGTCTGCAGTAATGGAATGTCAAGTGTTATATCATAGCAGAGGTAGTATCGCATGGAGCTAGAATAGCAGCAGGAAACAAATCTCTTTAAGAATGATTAGATTTATTTTATAGTATAAGTCCTAAGAAATAAGAAAATGCATTTCCTTGTCAATGGGGCAGACAAAAAGAGAATCTAGAATATGATCAGGTCTCACCTTAAGTTTGTCGTTTTCATCTCTAAGCTTATTCATCAGTTCAGTATCTATAACAGGAACCTCTTTAACAACTGGTGCCACCTCTGCAGCCTTCTTGGCAGCCTCTCTCTCCTTGACTAGCATTTCCTGTGTTTCTTTGTATTGTTGTTGCACCTCTTGCAAGGTAGCTTGCAACTTTGCATTCTCTTGTGATTTAGCTTCCTCAAGATCAGCCTACAACAAAGACCCATGCATAAGTAATAATAAGGTATCACAAGTTAACTATACAATTTTTTTCATTTTACTACCAGGGAAGAACAAGATCTCCCTTGCCATTTCCCAGATGTCTATTAGGTCATATGGTGAATATACCGCATAGGTCACTCATATCATGAACAGAAAGATATATATATATATATTGATATTCATGGACAGTCGTGAATTAGTTATGGGCTGAGTCCTTTTGTAGAAGGTAACCAAACAGTCAGTTCAACCATGAACCATGAGAACATATGCGTGTAATTGTGTATGTTAAATAGCACGTAGAGTACAGATTGGTGTTTCAACCCCAGAAAAATTTATAGAAATAAACTCACTCGCATGCGTTTCTCCAATTGCAGTCGCCATGTAAGCTCTTCAACTTGCTTTTCCAATTTATTTTTGGCAGCTTGCAAAGCACCAGTTTCCCGTGCAGCCTGATAAGCAATGAAAATGGATAAGAAAAGCTGGTCCTTGATATATCCCACTATCACTAGGGGGCTTTCGCACTAGTAGTACTAGAGAACTGTAGTAGGCAAAGTACTAAGGCCTATAAAAACATACCATGCACTGAAAAATGTACACAGCAGTATAGCAAAACATCTGTAACTGCAAGTGCAATATTGTACACTATCCTACATACAATATAAAGGTTCCAGAAGTTGCAAAAAATGGGCCAGTTGAAACTTTTTCTTGACCAAAATTTCTCAGGTACACCTTAACATGTTTCGAAATAGCATAGATAGAACATAACAAATAACTGGTGTGCTTGAGTTTACCATTTTGAGCTTTCGAAGCTCCTTCCTAGCAACCTTTCCTCTCCAGGCACATTGTGTAGTAATAGCAGCTTTCTTCGTTCTTGAATAATACAACCTTGCCAAGAACTGACGGCAGCGACTCTGAAATAGAAATTTGAACAGGTACAAAGTTTAAGAAAAAAACATCGATAGGATCTCATAAGGATTATTGCAGATTGTCTGCATGTTAGTATTGTGGACTATATGTGCACTATATGTACAGTTAGTCATATTTTGGAGAAAGATTCAACGGGGGGGAGTACTGTTTGTAGTCTAAAAGGCAAACTCTGCATAGCAAGCAGGCTTTCAGCTATTGAATTCCAGGATGAAACTAACAAAGGTGAATGGAAGTATGTTCTAGTCTAAATTACTATTTACTAAACCACAGATTTCATAAACTATACCTCCCAATGAAACTTAGATTTCATAATTTTTTATCAGTTTATCTAGCCCCTATCTGAGGAAGTTGTCCAGGCAGTAATAGCATTACAACTGAAGTCTAAGACTAGAAGAAAAAATCTATGCAAGCTAAGCATGTTCCCTGCAGTTTCAGAGCTATCGATGACTGTCAATCAAATATCAACCTTAAATATACGGAGAGAAAATCATAATACTTATATTGATTACTATTCCATGCTACTATCGATTTGCATGTGCTCACACACACATGAAACAGGCTTATTTATTTCTCAGTTTTACCTGGATAACAATAGCTGCTTTTGTTTGTTGTCTGAAATGGAGCTCTTTACGTGCAACCATCCCGCGTAAAGCTGATTGGATAGTAACAGCCGAAGCAGAAAGTTCATTGTATGCTTTTCTGGCAGCATGCATGCGATAGCAAGTCTGTATCCTGAGAGAAGCAGCTTCTCTGCGGAGATTCTGGTAAATTCTTCTTGCAAGTTCCCCTTTAAATATGAAAGGGAAGCCATGTCAGAAATTTTTATGACATGAACAAAATTTAAATTAACTGGGCACAGGCTTCAATTTGGAATAACAAATGAAAATCTCACCGCGACAAATCGTCTGCAGTTGTACAGCTGATCTCCGCAGTTTAATGAAATTTTTCTGTGCCAGAAATGAGCGGACTTTCCTTTGAATCATGTTGGCGGAACGTCCTAACACTTCGTTTCTACGTGCATCAAGCTCAGCCATTTGACCAGCACGAAGAAATACTTTTGTCTTGCCAATCTACATAATCCATTTGAAAAAAGGCATGCAGTTTAGTCCACATATCAATACTGGTAAAGATAGACTTCCAAATATTCACTTACAATGCATATGTTACATTCTGTTCTAAACAATTCGGCTCTGCTGCAGCCTATGCTCTACACAAGTAGATATTTCTATAGGAGAGAACAATACTTGCACTTCGAGGCATTATTTTTAATAAAAAATGTTAAGAATTATAATGATCAACGGGTGGTAATGTCTTATAACTAACACGACACTATGTGGCTCCAAATACTTAATACAGATACTCAGACAGTAGTTATGGTTCAGTACAGTTTGTTTAGCACCTCAACCACAATGGACCAACGCTTCTGAGATGTTAGACACTGCTGTTTCAACAATAGCAGTTAGAGTTTATTATATAAGTGTACCAGAATGAGGATGCCTTAAGTAATTGTTTGTCCAAAAAGCTATGCATTTGTGGATGGAAGGAGTAATCAATCAACAATATGGCAACAGAGCATACTACTTACTGAGCATCAATTATCACAGATCAATAACACCCAATGCAAAAGTTACTTTCTGTGTAACATCCATTACCTGATAACCTTGCAGATCTACCTTCTCTAACAGCCTCCTTACAGCAGCAATCTCATCAGAGCTAGTAAAATGAACACAAACTCACATTGGTAAGTCAGCTCAACAAACTGAACAAAGAAACAGGTTAACACTGGTAATACCTTCCACTCAAAACATCAGGCGCAAGAATACCAAAGCGATCTATGAACTCATAGAAAGTTCTTCTAGTTGGATACCCAGCACAGCTTATCCTGATTGCTTCCATAACTCCCTGAGGACAAGCCAATAATGTAAATATTGAAGTTGGAACTTGGAAGCAAAAAAATGTGTGAAACAGGAAATCTTACTCCGCATCTTAGCTGCTGAAGAACATTCTGGTTCTCGAATATTGATGGCTTGAGTATATTATTCGGCTTTACACAGCGGATATAGTGGGGCTCAGTTGCACTCAATGTCTCTAAGAGAGATTGCAGTTGTTGCTGTATTGCGTTATATATGTATTAAAAGTATGAACAATCGTAAGCAATAGACATCCAAATGAAGAATTTTATGTGACTTGTTATGCACCTTGAACCTGGAACCGATGGATGAAAACTTGGACGATTTTGAGGAATCCTCGGAGAGGAGAGGGAAAAGGCCCGAGACAAATGAACAATGTGAAGCACTCAAAAGGGCCTGATGTTCAGCAACTACATAATCTTTGTTCTTGTCCAAAAATAATTCTGTTTGGTAGGTGACCTATAAATTAAAAGGTGGCCAACTTAGATTTGATCAAAAGAACTATGAA
This sequence comes from Oryza longistaminata, assembly GCA_009805545.1. Classification (NCBI taxonomy): domain Eukaryota; kingdom Viridiplantae; phylum Streptophyta; class Magnoliopsida; order Poales; family Poaceae; genus Oryza; species Oryza longistaminata. The sequence continues at coordinate 41,293 of CM020184.1, forward strand.
AACTAAAGAAAGTAAAGGTATTCATACTTACATCTCCAGCATAATGGCATATGGTGAAGTCAGATCGCGATAATTTTGGCTTAGTAAAGCGCTTGTTATTTTTGAAAGTTTGGTACAATTTCTGAGCAAATGTCTCGTGTGTTGATCTTGGCAGCATACTGTAACACAAAATCACATGTTTATAGATCAATTTCTTGTAAGGCTGAAATGCTGTATGCTTGAAGACCAGCATAAACATCAAAATGATTTATTATCAGTTATACATACCAGGCCTCATCTAGAAGGGCAATAATTCCACCAGGTTTCTGTGAACGAATAATCAAATGCTTAGACCGGAGTGGAAAAAAAAGCAGAATATAGCAGCATGACATCACTAGCGAGTTTCAGTAACACGAAAAAAAAAACATACGAGTAGCAACCTGCATATCCAAGAATTGGAGCTAAGGTATAGTAGCAACAGCACTTACATTTGCTTGCTACTTGCAAGGTCTGTTGCATCTATGATTATATTTGGTAAAATTATGCAAGGAAGATTTTGAACAATACCACATAAATTCATCAGAGAGAGAGAGAGAGAACAATCTTGTTTTCATCCAGGTTTGTCTTAGCGTAACCATATCACAAGGTTTGAGAAATATATATATTCAAGGCCAAGAAAGCAAACCTTCTCAATGAGATCAAGAACATCCTGATTGTCAATGAACTCAATGTAACTCCAATTAATTTCTTCTTTAGTGTACTCTTCCTGCTCCATCTTAAAGACATGCTGCAGAAAAGAAGAAATTCAAAGTTGGAAATCTCTTTTTTTAAGAAAATAAGTCAGCAAAATGAACGTGTGGGTGATGTCAACAAAAAACAGAAAGCTTGCCTGGTTGAAGTGCTGTTGCAGTTTTTCATTTGTCAAGTTGATACAAAACTGTTCGAAACTATCAATATCAAGAGAAATATGCATTAGATATGAGAACTACAATAAATTCATAAAATTAGAGATAAATAATAGAAAAAACAGATAAATAAAAATCAAGAAACAATTAACAAGCAACTAAAAATCACATGCATCACGATAAAATGTAGTAACATCTTGGATTGTAGAAGAACATAGTGTATAAAACCTAAAATAACATGGTAATAGTTCTGAGAATCTACTTCACTACTCCCTATCTTAACTTTTTGAAACAGTAAGATCACACTAAACATGAAAAAGCAATACTCTGGATCCAACATTTTGCACTTCAGGAAGTCTTTCAGAGAAAGTGCTGCATTCAAGGCATATATTGCAGGCAATATTTAAGATTTTCCATAAAATACAGCCATCCTGAATCTTTAGCATGTAATCATATATCAAAGGAAAAGCCCAGGAGCGTAGCATCTTCCATGCGTCCATAGCTTTAGTTCTTGAGATATACAGAGTACAACTGGGACCAAGTGTTTCAGTGACGAAAAGTGTCTAGAAGCCATGCCCTGAACAGCACATAGTAAGGCGTGAAGCCAAATTCCCACCATTTATTACTAAGAACTAAATTGGGGATAACCCAACAGCTTTCCTCTCGCTGGCCAATAAGTTGACAAGATTACAACTAACATGAAATCAATCATCAAAAGCGTACCAGTGAAGCACCTGTTTGTCTTGAAGCTTTCAAAACCGTAGATATCCAGCACTCCAATTAAGCATTTTGAATTTGGATCTTGGCCAATAGATTTGTTTATCTTATCCACAAGCCTAAGATTAAAGGTCATTTGACACATGAGCATAAGGTGAAAATATGTGTGGAAACAACCATTAGCAGCCAGTGCAAAACTTCAAAATTGACTCACCAATCAAACAACCGTGAGTACACAGTCTTAGCAAGTGCATCTCTACTCCCCTTAGCAGCCTCAGGATCCAAAGTTTTTACTATGTTCTCATCACGAGTCACAATAATACGTTTGCACAATGAATCTTCAAGTGCTTTCTCGTCACACCTACAAGACCAAATTTGAGGCTCTTGTGAGATAAGTGTACACATTCAAGAGTTTCTAAAAGGAATCCAAAGACCGCATACATGAAGAGCTCAGCGGCTGTCTTTAAATGAAACAGTGATTTTTCATCCTTAGGTTTTGATGACTCTCCATCATCCCCTTCAGCAAACTCAACATTTCCCAAGTGGAGGATGGCAGCAACAACCCGGAAAATTGCTTCCTGAAGCATCATGAAAAACATGAGGTGAAGTTTGAGAAGGGTGAATAAGCTTCAAGTAATTAAAAAATGGTATGTGTTAATAATTATAGAACCAAGTGCATACCTGCTCTTCAGAACTGATTCCAATAATATCCATAGCCTTTCTAGTTTCAAGGTACTCTTTAGATTCATCTAGGCCTTCAAGCTTGTAGCAGTTGGACTGATTAAGATAGTGAAATGTTCTGGGATCTCCCAGCTTGTATCTCTTAAGCTCCTGTAGATGGAACACTGAATCATTCAGCACTAGTATAAGAAACACAGTATTTTAGGCTGCATAAGCTGCTACAGGCTTACAGCATTTAGTATTTTGTGAAGCTACAAAGTGGAGAAGAACCTCTAGAGGAACATGTCGCAGAAGGTTTTCATGAATCAAAATTAGATTCATAACGGTTATCAATCTAACAGAGAACAGGACACAACGTGAAGAGAGAACTTCAGCAAGGGAAACTGGAAATTTTAAGCTTAATAAAGCATTTTATTCACACCACAGTGTGTGCCATATGAAACGGTATTCCTTCATGCTGACCGACATGTAAGTTGTGGTATAATTGGGAATCAATCGATTTAAAGAGTATATCAAATTGTCAATCTATTGGTCCCAAATAATACAAAAAAGCCTCTAGATAGGTTATCTTGGGTGGTAACATTTAGGATGGTGCTATTGTCATGTCAAACTGAAAAATGGACTATATATAACAGGATTAACAGCTCATATAGTGTAAGCAGCATGTAAAAATAGTGATGATATTTACATAAATTTGTCTAATCAAAGAAGGACATGAATAATCAAGGGGCAGCACCTCGGGTGGGGCAGCACAAAGCATGTAGAAACAATGATAATTTCTCTCTGGATCAGATATTTGGCAGACACGAGATCTCTCGAGGAGATAAGTTCTGACGGCAGCTCCTGATATTCTCCCATTCTGATCAAACTGGATCTCAACAAACTTACCAAAACGACTGCAATAACAGCAGAGAAAAGAAGATTGGTTGAGTTACAGATATTGAATCATAATGATCATATGAAGAATGCTTCCTACCTTGAATTATTATTTCTGACAGTCTTTGCATTTCCAAATGCTTCGAGGACAGGATTAGACTGAGAGGAATATGGATATGACGTAATCAGTTGAAGAGGAAAAACAGATGGTCATAGAAATAGCTTTCTGGAATTAGGTGGCTCTCAGAAATTATCACCTGAAGAACTTGCCTCTCAACAGTTCGCCCTTCAGAGGCAGCCTTCCCACCCATGTACGCAAGATAACGCATTATCATTTTAGTGCTTTCTGTTTTGCCAGCACCACTTTCTCCACTAACAAGAATTGACTGGCTTATTCCTTCATTAAGCATCAATCTACACCAGTAATCAAAGACATTCGACTCTCAGTAGAACTCAAAGGAGAAAATAAGTTCTTTATGGAAGCTACCCATTTAAATCGTAGACCACCTTGTAGTTATCAACTTATATATCATAATGAGCCTACCTGTATGCAAGATCTGCAACAGCAAAAGGATGGGGACTTAATTCACCAAAATCTGCCCCTTTATATTGTTCCATCATCTGAGTATCATACAGGTGAGGCAGTCTTCGAAAAGGATTTACAGCGATCAAGATATTTCCAGTATATGTCTGGTTTCAACACAAATAAGTTGAAAACATGTGTTAGAGAAGAATGACGGCTGCACTTAAAATGGTAGCATTGGTAAAAACATATAGAGAAGCGTAGTCACATTATATCAGTGTAAAAGACTTACATATATTTCGTTCATGTCATATCTAGATTTCAAATTCTGAAGAACCCCAGGTTCATGAAGATAAGCAAGCTTCGTCATGTCATCAACTCCACATGGTGATTCCTCCGGATCCTTTGCGTGGACATTGGAACCTTTAACAGTAACCTGAACAAAACGACCAAATTTGAACTTAGTGTAAATACCGCTATTATGGAAGGTCAGTTCAGCTCATCTTTACATGATCTCTCCTAGCTGCTTAGCTGTTACAAATCCAGCAATAATATAGTAGCCAGCTGGTCATACTATAGCAATACCTAATTACTTATGAACAACTTACCGTCTTTTCATTGGAACACTTTACAATAACCGTGTCACCGTGGACTTTTATAACCTCCCCATCGATCCAGGCGACACCGGGATCCTCAACCCAAACCTGGGATCCCACCACAATGGTAGCTTGAGCCGCCTGCAGGAATAAATTTATGCCATCAAACGCTAGCTGATATTGCTCGACGCGGGAAAAATAGCATTATACCTAAAATGTCAACAAAACTCACGCATCCCACATTCATTACAACAGTTGTATAGCAAACCGTTTTCTGGCGCGAACAAGAGCGCGGCATATTGGTCACTTGATCTTAAGGGTAGCAACACACAGGTCAACGTCCATAGCACAATTTTTTTTTCATCAAAAGGAATATCACAATAATAATTTATCGGGACAAAAAGAACATCGTCCTCATTTCCCATCTGAAACAGCCTAACTATCCAAGGGGCAAGGGCGCGGACCTAACGTGGGGCATAGTTAGAACTCCAAAAATAGTGTGGGAAATCAAAAAGGTGCTATCAGCGTCAGTACCCAGTAGGGTAATATCACCCGCGTATTGTCTAGACTCTAGAGCAACGGAACAGCAAGCTAGGGCTTCCTTACCATCGAAGGAAATCAATCCAGGTCCGGGCGGATCTCCGCTCCACGCTACTCCTCCAGACTTAGCCCGAGGGAATGATGAACACGACGACGACGTCAAGATGTTGTCCGGGTGGGGATCAATCGAACTCTATGCATCTGCTATTTTTTTTATTATTATTTCAAGCATCAAAGTGAGCAGAATTTCATGGCCGGATCAATTGATTACCTCCTAGGTTGGACATGGAGATCATTATCTAAGAAAAAGTTGGGCATGGAAATAATCAAGCGCGTTAATGCGGGGCCCAGCTTTATATACCAAAACTGCTACTCCCTCCGATGCTTTAACTTTTTTTTTCTAAATCATTTATTTAGGTACTATTTAGATAAGAGACTAAACTGTCACATCGGATATTTAGATATTAATTAAAAATATTAAACGTATACTAATGATAAACCTATTTCATAACCCTGAACTTATTCGCGAGATGAATCTATTAAGCCTAATCAATCCACGATTAGCCTATGTGATGCTACAGTAAATATGTGCTAGTTATGGATTAATTAGGCTTAAAAATTTTGTCTTGCAAATTACCTCTCATTTATACAATTAGTTTTATTATTAGTCTATATTTAATGCCTCTAATTAGTGTCGGACTAAAATTTAGTCCCTAGATCCAAATACCACCTTAATAATTAAAGTTACAAAAAATTATAGCAATGTTTTTAACATAGAACAAAATATAGCATCGACATACATTCAATGCTATATTTAGTTAAACTATTTAGTATTATAGATGTTGCTACATTTTTCTATAAGTATGGTTAAATATAAGAAAGTTTGAATTAAAAAAAGTTAAATAGTATTATAGCATGAAATGGAGGGAGTATTACCAATTGTTTTTTAAGTACAGGATGTTGTTTATTATTAAACATAGTGTTTGATTATTGGTTTTATTAAAAAAACAGTGCAAACGTAAAAATAAATAATAAAGTATGCTTAAAATACATTTACTGATAAAAAAGAATAACATAAATAAATTCTATTGACGTAGATTTTGAAATAAGATGAATGCTGAAAAATCAACAACATCATATATTTACTATTAGAGAATTAATTATCAGGCCAAGGATATTTAAGCAGTACTACGGCCTGCAATCACCTTATTGACATTAACCGAGCACACATGGCTTGGAGTTCGGTTTGATTGACATTAACCGTTTTACCGTCTTGGTACGATCTGGTAGTAGGACACAAGAGTCACCTTCAGTAAAAACAAGCTAGCTGCCATCCTTCTTTCGTAGCCAGTACAGAAAATTAATCCCTTGTACGTACAGTAAACCAGGTGTAGAAGAGAGGAAGAGCAGCAGCGTGTGTGGCATTAGTGGCTAGTGTTAATTTGGAATATGTATTAATTAATTAATGGGCAGCTTATTGCCTCGTGATTCCGTGCTGGTACACGGTTTCACAACTCATCCGATGGATGGCAGCAGAGAAGAAGAGAACGAGAGGGGCATTTCGGGGAATTCCAGCCTGTGATGCATGGTCGGTGGCGTATCTGTGAGGCTTCTCCTCCTTTAATTTCATTTATTTCATTCTCTAGTGTGTGATCCCTTTTTTAATTCCTTGTCGAATTAGGCCAACGGCGGATTAGAAAAATGACGAAAATAGCCACACGATCAATCGGAAGAAGAAGTTGGCCCCCACGACTGGGGCCTGGACGTTGGACGGTTGCCTCGTGATCGATCTTAGGTTGTCAAAGACTCAAAGCTAAGCTTAGCTACCTTGTGTGCCAACGCTTCCAAGGAAGTTTTCCTTTTGTTTTTGACGAGGTCTTTCCAAGGAAGAATTTATCAACGGCGGAGAATGCCTATATTTTCTCGATTTTTAAATACTTTTCTAAAAAACACAGAATAAACGCAAGACGCTCACAGGGGCGTAGCCAGCTAGGTGGCACTGTGGTCCACGGACCACCTAAAAATTAAAAATTATAGTATATGTGCTAGTTAATATAATAAAAATTGTATAGTGGACCACCCTTTTAATTGACATATTAGGTATAGATGGATCACTTTTACTTTAAATCCTGGCTACGCCACTGGACGCTCACAACGCGCGTACACTCACCCCTATAAACGTATACACGCACATCCTACCTCTATGAATATCTTCGAAAGACTGGGCTGGCATATCTCGAGATTGACAAAGTCAGAACGGGATACTGTTGGATTATTTTATCTAAAAATTGAGTGTAATTATTTAAAAATGTAACTCATACCTGAAATATCTTTAATAATCGTACAAATCATATCAAAATGGATATATCATGAAAGGAATGGAACAGCATTATGTTTTAAAAGTAAACATCACTACATGTTTAAAGCTGGAGTTAGTAGTAAGCTGTATGATGTTGATGAGTAGAGAATGCGACATAAATTTGCTCGACCGATGTCTCTCATCCAACAACATCGCGTACAAACGAGCGCTGTATCCTCTTCATCTCATACGCATATGCATGCAAGCATGTGATGTGAATTAAAAGCGCTCGAATGATGAAACACTGCAACTGCAAAAGGGTAGGGAGCAATTTTGCTTGTGAATTCGGATGATGATTTCGTGCCTAACAACGTGGAGACAAGTAACCGCCATTCACGGGAGCCTTTTTTTTAGCCCAACAATGAGTGTACTCAGATGTAATGCTGCAGCACCAACCTCGCCAAATTATCCTGTAGCACTACTTGGAGCAAGTTTAATACCATCCATAGTTAAATCAATAGCCAATTTATACAATAATTAACTATAAATATATACTACTCCCTCCATCTACTTTTGATAGTCATATTTCATCTTGACACACAGACCAAGGATAAGTAATTCTACTTATCATCCATTTAAACATAATACTAGTCATTCCTCGTAACCAAGCGATTCATTAATATTTACATTTCTCAATACCCATGTAGCCAATCATGTGTGGAAGAATGGAGAGTCACACATTAAATTCGAGAAAATCATTAAGAGGATAGGTTGTTGGATTGAAATATGCCTATCAAAAATAAAATTTTCAAATTTGAAAATATGACTATCAAAATTAGATGGAGGGAGTATATCATTAATAATTAGCCCCATATGTCATACATACGCAATGTTTTGGAGTTCGTGTTATAGCTGGCTATAGATATGTAACTCACTTGTCTTCTCTCTTCTCTCTTATCTTCTCCGTATAAGCTTATAATCGATTTATAGTATATTACTTTACCTGCTCTTGGTGGGGATCAATCGAACTCTATGCATCTGCTATTTTTTTTATTATTATTTCAAGCATCAAAGTGAGCAGAATTTCATGGCCGGATCAATTGATTACTCAGTCCTCGGGCAGTCTCAAACTTAAGTAACACTATATATGTTTTTGTCACTCGTGTGCCTCACTATGTATAGCTAGTTGAATTCCCTTACATTCCCCACGCAAGGATGATGCTTCATGGCTAAACTAACTTCTTAAAAAGTTAAAATACACCGCTTGTCGTTCTGGATTCCTACAACTTTATAATTGAATTATAGTTGTATCATAATCTTAGCTTACTGATAATATATACCATCTGGATAGCCAAGAGGGAGCATCACTTGGTACCATTGTTTGATCTATAATTATTTAATCGACTATCCTTTGGTTTAAGGTACGGTACTTCGTAACATATTTCTTTTAAATGATTTAGTATCAAGCGTGCAAAAAGTATAAAAAGATGCAATTTTTCCCCTTTACAAAATACAGAATACAGAATTCATGTATACACCGTATGTCCTTGTATGTGGTGGGTAAGCTGTACTTGTTGGGGACAAGCTATGAGTAGGTGCTGTGTGTTGTGTGGCTGTAGAAAGAAGCCTGGACCCGCGAAGCCACGCAAAAACCCGGATCCGATATGACACCTGTAGATTTTATTTTTGCATCCAACGTGGCGCCAACTCATTGGGTAAACCAGATTTAGCAGGTCATAAGGTAGAGGGAGAAAAGAAAAATATAAAACCTTGCCGTTTTTCTTTTATTTTGTTTTCTAGTGGTACACCCGCTGTTCGTGGGTACGCACCCGCTGTGGGGCCC